>CANXYC012194643.1:0-125054 GCA_948193065.1 Aleurites moluccanus | reverse complement strand
GAGTTCAGATTACAGTTCATCATCTGACTCGGAGGCAGAGAGGAGGCGAAGAAGGAAGAAGAAACAGAAGAAGAAGGAGAGGCGTAGGAGGTACAGTTCAACTTCTGAGTCCTCCGAGACCGAGTCAGGCTCAGAATCTGATTCTGATGATAAGAGTAGCCGAAGGAAGAAGAGGAGCAGCAGAAAGCGCTAAATGAGGTGGTCAAGCAGAAAGGAGGATCAATTTATCAAATCAGCTTCACTTATATATTAACTGATAAAATACTAAGCATTTGATTTTGCAAATTAAGCTGTTATCTGATCTCTTTTTCAATGGCCTTTTGCCTCCTTTTGCTCTTACGCAGATGTAAATTCTTCCAATATATTTGTTTATGGTTGCGTGACATCAATTTAATCTAAATTGCTTTCCTAAAGAAATCTTTTGGAAGCTCTCTTGGGAATTGTGCTTGAACCGAGATTGCTTTTAATGTTGGATTTATATTTTTATATTTCTGCTACTAAAACTAAAGGCTCAAGTCTTGCTGTGTTGACCCTCGGGCCATGCAGTTTTTGTACTGAGCCTTCTGTTAAATATTCTGTGTATTTACATGTCATTCAAGTGGCACACTTGGTTTTCTTTAGAACTTACATGAACACTCCATGTCTCCATCTCTATCTAGACTAACGAGTTTCTAGTTAAATTTTTGTCATTGTATAGAAGTGGTTTTCAAAGAAGTGAAGGCTGATTTGACCACTTTCACAATTATTGTTCTCTGGATGTCTCTTACACAGTCTAACTGGGCCAGAAGTTGTATACAGAGGAGGATCGGAATGGACTAAGAAGAACGAGGGGCTGTGAGATCGTGTTAAACATGAACTTTTTCAGCAAGGGGTTGCAACATAAGCTATCTTTCTTACAACGAGTGTGTACAAGTTTTGCCTGACCGGTTAGTCTCTCTGTCTTTTTTTTTTTTTTTTGCCCTATCCTATCGTCATGAATATAAACATGTAGATGCCTAGCACATCCATTAAACACACACACACACCATAGAACCAAGTGCCAAACCTTCTACGCTTATCTAATCATTATTGAACTTCAATATGTTAGTATTCCTTGTCTCATCCTAGCAGATGCATTCTTATATATTGAAGACTAATGTTTATTAATATAAATTTGCTTGTCTTTCAATTTTATTAATATTTGTATTTTCCAAAAAATTTCAGTAACAACATTCTTTACCCCAAGGAAGATAAGAAGTGAAGGATCCTCTATTCATGTCGAAACTGTGATCACTAGGTCTCTGAGTCTGACACTCTTCTTCGGTCTTTTGATAACTTCCACAGCAGTTTATTTATGTTTTTCTAATATATAATATATCTGATGCCATCATTTATTTGATAGAAAATTCAATCTCAGGATTTAATGAGAAGCCAAAAGTGCTTCTTCAAAATGTTATATTTGTTGTCGCATGAATGCTGTCTTATTCAGTACCTGATCGATATGGTGTTTGAAACTTTATCTTATTTTGGATTGGAACAAAAAAGTGAATTTGTATTTTGTTGCATATTGTTGGAATGCGGTCACCCAAAAGTTTTGAATGGTCATGATGATTTATGCATTTTCCTACTGAACATTTGAGAGAAATGTTCATGTCTGGTTAACTAGAAGAATAAAAAAATTTTCAATGTCAATTGAGTTGAGGATTCTCAGGTTACTGATATGAATTTACCAATAATAGTATTAATAAACTCATCTTAGATTTGAAGTATTCAACTAGTTACCTGAAATATTGCAGGAGGTTGCTGTAATAATTATGTTTATAGAAATGAGGTACGCCACTCTGTTACAGAACACACACAAGTATTACAGGATGTAGCCTACCTGTTACTAAATCTGTTTGCTGTAGTGCATTTGGCCATGTTGAAGCTGTCTTTTTAAAGGCAACTTCTCGTCCTATTTTTACTATTGTAATACTTTTGTAACATTGATACCCCTTCTTTGTCATGGAAGGATGGAATGGAGTGAATACAGGGATTGGGAAATTTGTTAGACATTTGTATGATTTTCCATTGTAGCTAGCAAGCAACAAAATACAAACAAGTGATTCATTGTGTAATGGTGATTCCTATAATGTCTGATTTTGTGTGTAAGAATTGCAGGCAAGTTCGAGAGAGGAGGGTCAGAGGCTGTTTTATGTCTGCTGCAACCCAAACTGTGCAAATCGGTGGAGAGATTAAGATCATATCTACTCATGAATTCAGAGCTATTTGCAAGTGAATTGGAAGCTCGCTCAATGTTGGATGTATATAACTGGTACAGTTTTTGCCCACTGAAAAGAAATCTCTTGTTTTAGTTTGTTATGAGAACTAATGCCTACACATAGGATGTGTGTAGCTTATTTTTCATATAGCTAATAGCTAGATCATTTTCAGGTGAGGCTATGGAGCCACAGCATCTCAAAGCAATTAGCACTCGATAGGCTAAATCAATATCATAATTTTTTTAAATTATTGCATCGCTGACCTCATTTTCATCAAAATTCAGTTGATACTGCTGCCTATACTATGTACTCTAATTTGCCTTGCTGGGTAATACCGGCAAAAATTTGTTGGGGACTTGCTAAACGTCATCAACAAGTGCCAGAGAACATCAGAACTCAGAAGAGGATGGTAGAGATTCGATTATTTGATTTGTAATGGACGTAATGGAGATTAGTGATAGAGAGGGCAATTACACTCTATCTGGCCCAATTCATGTTAGGGATGCAGTGTCCCTGAATTTTTATTGGGCTAAGATTTATTTTCGAACAATAACTAAATAATTTCCTGAAACTTTTAAATTTGATTTTATATTTAACAAAACAAATCATAAAAGTATTTCCAATTACATTCATCCCAGAGTGGATGTAAATCCCTCATTTGACTGGCCCGCTAATCTCCGTGAGATTCAAAACATAGGCGCCAATTGCCGCAGAATGTCAGTAGCCATATGCCACAGCTCGAGCTCCAAAGGCTTGAAAATGGGCCAATCATTTGGGTCTAAGTTTAGGTCCATAAGCCATAGTACAAGCTCTAATGTCTTTATTGGCCCATTGTAAAGTCCTTGGAACTTGTATTATGGGGATATGAATTATTGGCCCACTGAAGAGCCCATTGGGCAGGTATTATGAAATTCGGCCTAAAAGTTCGGCCCAAATTGCTAGCCCTGTGTACGGGCTTTGACCTAAAGTCCGGCTCATGTTATTGGCCCACTTCAATTTATTGGGCTCGTTTTATGGGCTTTGGCCGAAATAACCACCCAGATATCTCGTCCACTTTACAACATTGTGCTCATGTTATGGGCTTTAGCCCCGTCACTGGCAACTGTACATCCCAATGGGCTCGTATTATGGGCTTTAGCCCAAAAGATAAGCCTAAATAGTTGGCCCACTGCAAGTCATTGGGCTCGCATTATGGGCTTTGGCCCAAAAGATAGACCCATATTTCAGGCCCATTGGGCTCGTGCGATTAAAGATCGGCCCAAATTGTTGGCCCAGTGTACGTCCAATTGGGTCTCATAATGGGCTTTGGCCGAAAATATCGGCCCAGATTTATGGCTCATTGGGCTCGTGTTATGAAAGATCGCCCCAAATTGTTGGCCCACTGTATATCCAATTGGGCTCATGTTATGGGCTTTTGCTCTAAAGATCGGCCCAGATTTCTGGCCCCTTGGGCTCGTGTTATGAATAATCGGCCCAAATTGTTGGCCCAGTGTACATCCAATAGGGCTCATGTTATGGGCTTTTGGCCCTTAAGATCGGCCCAGATTTCTGGCCCACTGCAATTTATTGTCCTCTTTTTATGGGCTTTGGCCCAAAATAACGTCCCTGATATCTGGTCCACTATAAAAACCGTGATATTTTATGGGCTTTGGCTCAAGCTACAGGCTACTGTACAGCCCAATGGGCTCTTTGAATGGCTTTGGCTTAAATTTCGGTCAAGATTGCGGGTCTACTGTGCAACTCATTGGACTTACATTATGGGCTTTGGCCCAATATATCGACCTGACTATAGAACAACGCGCTGATGTTATGGGCTTTGGTAGAAAATATCTTGTAAATTACTGGGCCGATTTACAGCTTAATAGGCACGCATTTTGGGCTTTGGCCCAAAAGATCCCCATATTTCTGGCCCATTATAAAGCAGTTGGGCTTATTTTGTGCTTTGACAAAAATATCGGCCCAAGTTACTGGCCTACTGCAGAGACCTTGGGCTAGTATTATGGGCTAAGGCCCAAAAGATTTACCTAAATTACTGGCCCCCTGTTTGTGTGCTTGTAGTTTAATTATGGGCCTTGACCCAAATCGTCGGCCCACTGTGTAGCCTTTGGAGCTTGTGTTTTGGGCTTTGGAGCTAAAGATCGGCCTAAATTTCTGGCCCACTCTTAAGCCCTTGTATAATGGGCTCTGACCCTAAAAATAAGTTCAAATCACAGGCCCACTATAAAGCTCTTGAAGCTATCCAAAAGCCGACGGTACGCAATTCTCATTGTTTAATCTTCAAACTTTGAGAATGGCTAATAAATTTAATAGCAGCGATGTGACTAAAACCTTAGTTTGTGCATTTCTTGCTGTTATTAATGATGATGCTAAGGGAAGAGTAACAGAGAACAAACTAATTTCCCAAAATTGAATCTAAGGGACAGCAATAGTAACTTAAAATTTAAAATAAGGGTAAAAATATATCTACGAAAATAAAATAGAGAAAAGGGGAGGAAAAACCCAGATTTTCTAAGCTGATTATCTATATAAAAACTCAATTTTAGATTGCAAAGACCATAATGTCTGTGTAAACCAGTCTGACAACCGTTTCATTTTTGAAGAGAGCTCTGCATTCTTTCTGAAGTATGATTTACATTTGATAGCATGACCTCAATGTCATGTTTTCACTGCGTCCAAAATTCGATAGTAGTTGTTCTCCAATCTTGATTGGATCACTTCAAGAGATAAGGGAACTGGGAACCTGAGAAAACAACAAAGATTCGAACTACAATTTATGCTCCCCATTTTCACTAGTTATATTTCAATTGTAGCGACATTTGGATTTAACTAGTTAACACAGTTCATGCCAGAGCAAGAAACCATCTATCAGTTTGGTAGTAAATTGGCCTAAAAGGGACCCACCGATGGGAAACCTATCTCCTTTTGTTGGCCTAGGACCAATGGACCTAAAAAGAAAACAACCAATGCAGACTATAGAAACAATGCATGTGTATTAGAATGCAAAAGTTTCCTTCTCAAGCAGACATGCCAACAACCAAAATTTAGGATATAATCCACTCTAGATTTAGTAGGGATGAGGAGTTCATAGGAATGAGAGAGCCACCATGACTGTAAGCTTATGATTATAACAAAAAAAAAAAAAGTGTACCTATTTATAAAATTAGACTTTTGTGATGTCTCAATTTCTGAACCCCATAGTGATCCTGAAAATGTTCAAAATAAAAATCAGAAATATTCCTGCAATAGCTTCAAGTCGATTCAATAGCTATATACTTCAACTTCAATTAAAATTTTATTCAAGAACAATTAACTGTCCCTCCCTACTGTGACTACCTGTATTTTTTTGCCTGACTGCTCCAATTGTCCCTCCCTCATCATCTATATGAGGCTGCTCCCATTGAGTATCAACATCAAGAAGCTCCCAAGGACTGTGTTGATGTGTTTCTCTGGGGTCACTCCTATATTGTATAGTATACCTCTCCCATGGACTGGAAATTCAGAAGATTTGGGCTTCACAGACAGAATCTGGCCACCCCACCAACTACCATCTTCTTCACCATCATTTTTAAATGCGAAATCACATGGATTCTAATGGGCGTGCCCTCCCATATCTAAAGGAAGACAAACAAGGAAATAAACCAGAAACTAGAATATGCTTGAACAAACTTGAACTCACATCCACACTATAGTCCTTCCATCATAGCCAGCACTCATAGCAATTCATAGGTTGAAAGAGTGAACATCCAGAACATGTCTGCCAAGAATGAAAAAATAGAAACATTTGATACATCAGGAAAGAACCTGTGAAAAGTTCAAACTTTCAAAATGAGGCATCTCAAGGTAGGTATGCATGCAAAACCCAAATTCATCATCATTTATCTAATCATGAGAAAAAGTAGGGGTGGATTAGAGAGGATGGCGAGAGGAAGTGACGGGGAGAGAACTACTTACAGAAGTAGTATGGCCAGTCAAAGAATGTACTATGCCACAATCAACAACATTCCAAACACAAATTCTCAATCTGTATCGCAATATATGCTATTTAACCAATTCCTACAACATCTTACACAGTAAAATGTAGCCACAAAGCACAATAATGCATATCATAGTTCAAGAAACAATTCAGGGAGCCCAGCTTAGGTTCTTGAACATAAACTCTGGAATTGTTAAATTATGGGAGCCAGGTGAACAGACACAGCTACAGAACTAGTTAGAAGGCGAGAGGGGGTGAGAGATAGAGATAGATAGATAGACAGAGAGAGAGAGAGAGAGAGATGTAATTCATCAAGCTAAGATATGCATTCCAAGGAGCCCACTTGAATCACATTTATATAATAATTAAACAGAGAAGGAGTGGATATGAAGTGTCTTAAGAGGTTCAGGCTTTCTAGGTCTGGTGATTCGAAAGAATATCAGCACGAAATTGAGAGAAAATTGTTATTAGTTTGCCATTTTTTCTGCTAAAAAGAAAAAATGAGCTCATACATCCATGCATATATTAACCTACACAAATGTACTGGAAAACAAAAATGGCTTGTGCGCACACCACAAAAACATAGCAACACTACCCATGATAGCTACCAGGACAAAACAATTACAAGAGAAAAAGAGAGAACTGAGGACTAAAAATAAGAGAACGATAGATTATCATCTTACATTTGATCTACGTGATCTTGGAATCCAAATAATTGCACTGCCATCTCGAGAACAGGTGACTTTGTTGTCATGAGAAAACCTGATGATATAGAAGTACTCATCATGACATCATACATCCATAACAGATCTAATAAACTATAACAAAAGGCAATGATATAAGCCCTCAAAGATAGAAAAGGCAAATATAACCAAGTAACTGAGGGACCCAGAAACAGAAAATATTCCACATACCATGAATTTCTAAATTTTGGGGCATTCTCTTACTTTGAGCTGTCAGAGAGAAAATCTAGATGCCACAGCACAACCACTGCATATTTTCTCAGCATTCAAAATTTTGACATTGACATTGTGAACAGAGAAGGATACACAAACCTAAACTGGACATAATTGACATCATTCTCATGGCCAGATAACACATCTATCTCATGATTAGGTTCGTCTGAATCATCTGCGTTGGGTTTACAAGCATTCAACACCTGCAGTTAATTAGCTATTAATGACAGTACATTTATTATTTATACACCAATAAAGAGAAATAATCTCTTGTCAAAAAATGAAAATAAAAAAAAGCACTGCAAAATGTGCTCGCACAAACTCAAAACAGGGACAATGAAATGTACCTTAGCAAGATTGTCAGAGCTACCAGTGACAAACACAGTTCCAGTAGCATTAAATGCACAACAAAATATTTGATGACTCTACAGACCACTACTTGAGGATGGACCACTGTTCTTTCCTGCGGCCATTCAATGTTTTAGTGAGTTCTTCTGGCAAATGAATCAGTGGATCAATCATAAATTTGCATAAAAAGGTAACCAACCAGCTGTGGAATCTCAAGACCTAGGAATAAATATCCGTGGACTAAAGTTGGAATATCTAGCATCCCATATCCTACACGTTCCATCATCAGATGACCTGCAGAGAACAGAGAACAAATAAAAGCTAGCAAATAATTATACTGGAATATTAGGTGTATTTAATACAATTTTAAGGTAATAATGTCAAAAAGCTAGCACAATGAATGTTTCTAGAACAACACAGGCATCTAAAACCATGCAATGTAGTGAGGAAGGAAATTAAGTATCATATAGGTGCTGAAATAAACTGACAAAAAAAGAAACTAAAAATAATGGGCATCAGATATAAATTCACATTATATGCATTGAGATGTTATATCTCAGCTATAGCAGAACTCGACTTAGCCATGCCACAATCCTACAACAATACACTTTAGCTGGAGCTGAGATTTAGATTCAAGTTAGGAAATGGGAAGATTAAGAATCCCATAAATGAAAACGTAGAAAGAGAAAAAGAAACACAAAATGATCGAGAGAAGGGAATTGATATAAGCAGATTAAAATTCTCTATGAATCTTGCAGGATATAAGGCCTGAGTATAATCCCTTAGTTCCACGGATTGATATCCCATTGGATTCCCCAATTCATAAAGTGGGGAATGAGACAGGTCTAGGTTCAATCCTTAACAAGCAACATTCTAACAGATTATCCAGCAATAGCATGTTCGTAGCATAAATGAAATCACCACCTTAGATTTGTAAAAATATGCTTAAAATAGATCAACAAAGTCCACAAGAAAGCCATATGATCAACAACAATCAAGCAAATCTGAGAAGGATAAAACCAGAGCACAGAAAAAATCATCCATACGAAAGAAGCTGGTATACAGATCCGCTATATGATCAACAACAATCAAGCAAATCTGAGAAGGATAAAACCAGAGCACAGAAAAAATCATCCATACGAAAGAAGCTGGTATACAGATCCAGGCCTAGGGCAAAATGCAATGACAGTGACAGCTCCAGTATGTCCATGTAGAACAGATATTGGAAGCCCATCCGGCAAACGCCACTGTCAATATCCAGAAGGATTCGTCAAAGATTAAGTTAAGGATAATATAAAGGGGAAAAAACTTAAGATATTGGGTGGAAAAGAAGCTTACCACTCGAATTATACAATCATTTGAAGCATAAGCAACCAACACATTGTTAGAACTTATAGCCAAGTCAGTGATGTCACCCTTTCATGCACAGAATGAAATGCAAAATATAAGATACAAAATATAAGACAAATACGAGTTAAATGTTTGCTTTTTATACAAAATATAAGACAAATACGAGATAAATGTTTGCTTTTTAAGAAATTACACGGACAGATGGTGCATGACGGTGTCTTGAAAAATCACCCCCAATTTCTCTCAAACCTAGTCCACGCACATGGTCAGCACTCAGTACGCATATGAGGCCACCGCATATGAATAGGGGGTTGCTTTACTTGAGCTTCTCCCCCATCTCTATCATCTAAAGTAGAGTATGATGCCTTTACCAAATTCCATAAAGAAATAACGAGGAAGGAAGGACAGTGAGAACTTTATTATGTCTTTATGAATAGATGATACACACAACAGAAAGAAAAATCTCACATGAATACAGAAAACAAACTGATCCTTAATATTAAAGACTTAAATACATGTCTCCTATGGCTCAAAAGTGAAAATGAGCCCGTTCCCAAAAGTGTAGGAACATCAGCAGCATTTAGATCATTTACACCAATTAACCTTTGCAATCTAGAGAGTGTATTAAGTAATAACTGCTTCAAAAGCTTTACCAAGTGATCCTTTTCAATGTGAGGCTACCTAAGAGATAAAATTCATGAAAAGAACACGTCAAAAGTATTCTGAGAGAAAAACATAACATGAAATTCGTCCAAGCAATAAAATTGAAAGTGCTCTTTGCATAAAAACTTCTGTAAGACAGAGAAAAAGGATAAGTAAGCAAGCATGTTCCATAACTCTCCACCAACTTGGTGTAATTTAATGGCAATGATAGGCCATCATCATTTTCATCCTCACTACATGTCCCCTTCAATGAATACCAAGCAAAAGCATGATATCCTGTAGGTAATAGTTGATGTTCAAGAAGCATCACAAAATAGTCCATATGTTCTGTGACATGGCCCAGCTGAAAGGAAATGCATAATTAAGAAGTAAACTTCTCTGAGGTCTGATCCACATCAGGCTCCACTGTTGTCTCTGGATCTGCTTGTTGAGCATTCTCATGCACCTTATTAAAAAAAATTCAAAAGGCTTCATACTAACAGAAAATGCATCAGCTGAAGGAATGTACTTCCAGAGAGCCATATTACCTGTAATAAAAGACCCAGAAATTAATGTAGAGAAGTGATTAAACGCACAAAAAAATACACATATATATAAACCAAAACTAGCATCGATCAGAAAGATCATTAAGCTTGTAACTTCACAGAGGAAAAGAGAGACAAAAGGCACTCTTTCTCTCTCTTATATTCCTATCGCATTCCCTATAGATATATATAAATGGTATTCTCTCACGTCCCTCCAACACCTTAGCTAAAATTCACCAAACCAAGAATCAAGAGCACCTTTAAATACCAATCATCCACCATGGATGAACGGGAATCTAATATATTCTGAAAATAAAGAAGGCTCTAAAATTTGGAAGCATGAAAGACGCCAAAAGAATGGTGTATATCCTTGGCTGAATGGAGGCAAGCTCACCACACCACCAAGGCCAAACATTCTCAAAGAATAACTTCCCGAAAACTTCCTGACTTGTTTCATAGATGGCAAGAATAATCCACCTAGACATTCTTACGATCTTTGACAAACAACCATTCACCAATTAAAAGAACCATAATGCTTTATACTGCCATCTTAAAGTCAAAAGTCTTTGACCAATGTAAAAGTTGGTTGCATACTCCAATTTAAAGTATTTACCCAATCCAATTTGGTTAAGCAAATCTCTAGAGAAAGAAGTGAATGATAGAATTTTCAAATACGCTATCCCTAGACCACCCTAATAAACATATCAACTTCTAACAATTAAAGCCCATGCAGAATTTGAAGATTGGATCATTCACCCATGTCTGCTGCCACAACATGCACAGGCATGAACTGATGAGCTCTGCAAACTTTTAATCTGCGGATATGTTGCCATTGACAAAAAGAAAAATGAAGTTTACAGCACCATCCTACTCTTCAGCAGAAAACCATAAAAGTCATCCTGCCTAGAACATCCTTGACCAAAGGGAAATCCTGTTTCTGTTTATTTTTTGTTTCATATCCCTTATCTCACGCCATTTTTCTATATTGTACAAAGACACCTCCCGAATCAGTCCTTGTTTAAGCCGAACTAATTATGAATGTCAATGAAGACAAGTTCCTAACTCCTCCCTCAAATGTATCTCTAAATTTTGGTTCAATGACAGCCAACAACCAAAACAGTTCTATATAAGTTCAACAAGAGCTGAACCCTCACAAACTCACCAAGAAGACTTGTCATAAATCTCATTGTCCAAGAATCCCAAAATAATATGTGTTCCAAATAAAAAAGACCACTCTCCCCAATCAATCAGACAGGTAATCAAGCAGAATTACCACATAACAGTCATATACTTATTCTACAAACAAAAATTCAATAATTAATCATTTTCCATGGAAATTTAGTTGATAAAAAGTATCGAAGTAAAAAAAAAAAAAAAAAAAAAAAACACTATGAAATCAAGAATGAAATATAACCTTTTGTAACGTGCTAAACAAATTAACCAGATGGATAGTCCTGAGAGACCTTCAACTCTGACATAATTTTGAAAGCCATACCAGCAAAAATCCAAATGCATTCCTCTGTACGACAAAAAAAAAACCCTAAATTCAATTTATCACCACTCCATGCTACCATAGAATAACGAGTTTTGCATTACGAAAAAGTAAAATAACCCCTATATGCGATCTAATTGAATAAATGCACAAGCCCTATCCAGCTTATTAATTGAAAATTACACAAACAATGAATAGGTGAGTTAAAAAGGAAGGCACTAGTAAATGGGGATCGAAGGTGGAAATGTTGCACAATTGAATAAAATTTTGAATTAAAATATATAAGCAAATGTATAGCACGCGCAAGAATAGGAGTTTAGATTCTCGGAGGGAGCTTTGTATTCGTATACGGAATTCTTGTTTGTTGGCTTTTCTACAGGAAGCGATTGGAAAGAAAGAGTTTAGATTCTCCTGTAGTCCGGTCCGTTATTACTCAAGCCAAGCAGCCCATTATTACTTGACTTAAATCACGGGCTTATCTTATGTTATAAAGACCAAACCTTAGTTCCAAGAGACTGAGCCCCATATACATAATCTAGAAGCCCTGCCCCAGGTCCAATCTAGTTAGTCGCGTCGCCGCCCATGTGTGCACATAAGCTTGCTTTTTCCTAAATTTTATTATGTGGCAGTGTAATCTCTTTGAAGGTTGAAAAAAGACTCGGCGTCAGTCTAGCAGCCAACAAAAAGATTGAGGACTTTGGAATTTTCTCATTGTTTACTATCGATCTGGTCTTTACTCTTTAGTCTTTTCCAAACCAATATGTAATGTATATAAATTAAACAACCTCTGCATCTTAATAATTACAATTCACAAAACCCTCCCTGCAGTTTCTAATAATAATATCAACATACCTAATTAAACCAATAATGGGTGTGTTTACCTTCACACAAGAATATACCTCCACAGTTGCCCCTTCACGTATGTTCAAGGCCTTAATTCTTGATTCCAACATTTTGATTCCAAAGCTCTTACCCCAGTTTATTAAAAGTGTGGATATAATCCAAGGTGGTGAAGGAGTTGGAACCATTGAACTAGTCAAGTTCAATGAAGGTTAGCCATCTTTCTTTTTCTTTTTTCTTTACTGTTTTCTTTTTCATTAATTGTTTATGTAATGGATAGATATGCACTCAATCACCTTGCTAAGTTATGTATTTTCCAATTTTTTTTGCTATATTGTGTAGGTAGCGATTTGAAATATGTGAAGAATCGAGTTGAAGAACTTGATAGAGACAATCTTTTGTGCAAGTATACTATGTTTGAGGGAGATCCACTTGGGGACAAGCTTGATTCTATTGCTTATGAAGTCAAGTTTGAAGCAGCAAGTGATGGAGGCTCAATTTGTAAGATTACAAGCAATTATATTACTACTGGAGATTTTACCATTGATGAAGAAGCAATTAAGGATGGCAAAGAAAAAGGCCTAGGGATATACAAGGTTGTTGAATCTTACCTCTTGGAGAATCCTCATGTCTATGCTTAATTAGCTTGTTTGTTTTCATTATCATCTACTTTTTATTTTAGCAAGTCCTTAGTTAGCACTTATATTATTAATATATAATTTTTTTTGTGTGATCATGTATTACAAAATGCCCCTTAACTTTTGTCAGGGTAAGAAATTGTATCTTTAATGTTCGTAATTGTCATGGAAAATAATAAAAATATTATTTTTATCATACCATTTGTAAATTATATCTTGTCATTTTATTTCGGGTCAAAGAAGTACTACTACATGCTAGAAAATTAGGGTAAGATTGATTGAGAAGAGTCTCCAATTTTATATCTAATTAGTCATACGTAAGAAATAGGGTTTGCCAACGGGAAGAATCAATAGGCTTCACCGTTGCCAAGAACCCTTTCTTCATGTTGTTGACGTCTTCTTGGGAGAGTAAGTTATCCCCCATTGATTCATACTCTATTTTCAGCTTGGCCAAGCTTACCTTCATCGGTTGATGTAAAGTAAACCTCAGCCACATAGGATTTCACCTCGAGACCAAGAATACCTCCAACAATAGAGTGCTTGAAAATATGATTCTCCTGGTCCATTATTTCTCCCAGATCTTTAACATAACTGCATTCTTTAACAGATTCACAGAGATAAAATTAGCTTAATTTGTTAATTATTGAATTTAATCATTAATATTAATAAGATTGATTAACTAATAATTAATAAGAAAAACTAATTAATTACCAATAGTGAAGTTGAAGTTCTTGATACTGCCAACCTCACCATCTCCTTGAAGGATGTCAATACTTGAAATGATCAGAGGCAGAAGTATAGGCATGAGACTGTGAGCATCACAAATGATTGCTTTCCATAACCTATCTACTGTGACTGCAGGCACATACTCACCCATAATGGTCCCTGCACAAACCATCTCTATCTCTCGTGTCAAACAAAGTAACAAAAGCAATAAGGGAATAATGAGAAATGCCATGCCATGCATACTTAATTACTCGAGGTGATAATATGATTAGTGAGCTGTTCGTGCCTCCAACTTTTCTTAATTATCATTCTTGGATATTTATCTAATAATTAAGATTAACTAGCTATAAAATATACGTGATTATGTCGTCACTTGCAAGCACATAATTATAAAACATAGAACTCAGGGCCATTTACCAACTTGTAACAAAATAATAATAATAAACAATTGGCTGAGGTGTTGTCCACCAGTTAATCTCTCTGTATTATTACTATACAATTTATCGAATTGCCATGTAATAAGATTTTGAAATGGATAGATGGGGAATATAATTTGGAGAAGTGATCTTTTTCACTTTCTCAAGAAATGCCTTTGTGGACCAAGTCCATTACCATGACCATTACAAAGAAATGCATGCATAGCTAGCCAGGCTGTATATATATTCTCCAGACAATGACGTGCTAAGAAATTGAGGGCACGTCAAGTTCTTTACCTTCATTTGACATGTACACATGCTTGGTGCTAATTAAAAGGGTAACTTTAGCTTACATAATATAACATTGATTGCTTCAATCATTGGTGAATTCTCATTATATTCCTTAACTAAAAGCGAAATTAACTCGATTAATTAATCAATACCCTACTTTCAGACCATAATAGAAAGTTAACTTTCTCTTTAGTTTACAAAAATACAATTGACCATGAATCTCATTTGACTCTATTGATGATTGAAGAAGAAAATAAGGTTATCGTGGTAAACCGAATTACAGATTGAGCTGCCAACCCAATCAATTTTAAGAAATCAAAATTGTTACTATTGTGTTGGTGTCATCATTTTTGAATCGTTTTAAACTCTCCTGCATTCAATTATGAAGGAACAATTCTAATAATATTCCAAGCAAAACGCTGTCCTTATGAAAGTCATTCATAATTGGTCTGTAAGAAACTATAGTATATAACCCAAAGGACATTTGGCAGATGCTTCCTGGTCACAACTGGTCAACCTGGTCCTGCCTAAAGGTCTGCTTCCCCCACATTTTAAAGTTTTGTTCCTGTGCAGTGTGCACAAATAATTAAGCATTGTATTTATTAGTAAGGTCTGACTGGGATGAAAATTCCATGGCATCCGACAAGAGTCATTGATATATAGGTAGTAGTAACCAAATTGGGAGATGATTTTATTTCAGTCCTCAACAATGGAATGAACAGCTCAACAATTTTGTCATTTGACATGTACGAGTAGCCACAAATATTCAAGTCATACCGTTGTACTATCTTAATGACATTAATAAATAATTTAGCAGCGAATAAATATGCTTGTTAATATAATAACATAAAGCTTAAACTCTATTTTCCCATTAAATTGCTATTAATAAAATACAATCAAGTACATATATAAAGCTAATAATTAAGCTCCTCCAACCAATCAAATTGAATCTCTTATTTTTAGAGTAAGAAACTGATTGGAAGGAATAATCGAAGTGTCTGTTATAGCATTATATAAATTATCGATTCTTTATTGTCACCCTCAAACCTCTAGGACTCAATATTCAACAAGGGAATATTTCTCTTCAATCTCCATCAATCTTTATGGCAAAAATGAAAGGTGGATATTTGTGCCTTGCAACCATAATGAACAACTCATACGGCACATACATATACATATAGTCATCTTTACTTGTGACTAAATGGTTCCTTGATAGTGGCTATCCTTGTACCTCCTAAAAAATAAAATAAAATAAAATAACTACTTTTGATATATATATATTTTTTTTGACTAATCGATAAATACAAAATCTACTGCTCTCACCTTTTAATTCTTTTCCATGGTCGGTTTTGGATATCCTAACTGCACAAACACACCCTTCAATTATAGACATGAACGTCCACGTTAAAGCAAATTCCCTTTGGCTCACCATTTTTAAATAGCAAGGGTCCTTATAAAAAAAAAAACATCGACCCTTTTCTTCAAACCCACGTTCACACTCCTTTCCTCTTTTAAGTTTTGACAACGACTCCTCCTCCTCCTCCTCAAGGGTAATCAAAATAACAATATCATATCAATCTCCTTTCTATTTTTGTCTTAGAGAGGAAAAAGAGATTCCTTCCATACCCCACACCTTTCTCCTTTCAAATATTCCCTCAATGTGTACAAATAAATGCCACCTATTGATTCTTCTTCATATTCTCGACTCTCTCCATCTCTTGGTGTCTCTCCTTTCTCTCTCCAATGGTTCCAGAGTTAGAGGTAAACCTCCACCTCCAATGGTTCCAGAGATCATCTCCTGTTTTTCACATCAACAATAACTAATAGCATAGCAAATATTACTTCTGGGAATTTAGTAACTTGTACTTTCTTCTCAAATGCAGAAACCAAGAGTTACAGAGATACAAGTCCGGATGGACTGTAATGGGTGTGTGCAGAAAATAAAGAAAGCACTGCATGGCATCAATGGTAAGGAATAAATGATTTGATGAAATTTCTCTTTCTTATTCCAACAATAACATTTTGGCATTTTTCAATTCTCATTTTCAACAGGCATATATGATCTCTATACCGACTTTCCTCAACAAAAGCTGACAGTAATTGGGTGGGCAGACCCAGAAAAAATAGTGAAAGCCATTAGGAAAACTAGAAAGACTGCCACTATATGTTCCCACACCGAACCATCAGATCAAGCTGCTGCTCAACCAGCAGAACCACCTGATGGTGGTGCACCACCACCACCAGCGGAAGCAGCAAACCCTCCCCCAGCACCAGCAGAAGCTCCACCAGCTGAAGCAGCACCACCAGCAGAGCTGCCTAAAGACCCACCACCACCTGAAAATCCACCACCAGAGGAGAAACCATCACCATCAACTATTGCAGCAGAAACCAATACAAACCAACCTTCACAAACCCCTGGGCAAAAAGATGTAGGGGAGGTTCATGTCATATACCATCAATCACCTGACTATGGGTACAGATATGGCTATGGTCATACCTATAGTGGTCAATGGAACAGATTCCCCAATGGCCATGGCCTCCCACCAGAACCCAGATACCCAACTGGTCATGGACTTGCACCAGATCCACCACAGCCAATCTATGTAACTCACAGCTACAACACATACAGGCCATCACCATATGTTACCGAATATGAGTATATCCGGTCTCCACCACACCATACAATTTACAGTAGAATGGATCATTACAATGAGGATTATCACGAGAATACTCGCAATGGAAACATCACATCTATCTTCAGTGATGAAAATCCAAATGCATGTAGGATTATGTGAAGGGTTGAGTAAGGATGGCAAGAGAAACGAGGCACTTTCTTATGCCTATTGACAGGAAAGAACATGAATAATCAGGAAAAAATAATAGAATCTGGTGGCAGTAATATTTCCTAATAAGCATGTGGAATGTTTTAGGGAAAAAAATGATATTCTAAATTTGTTAGTGCCGGAAGAATTGATTCTGCATTCCACTTCTGAGATGGCTGATAATACATTCTCCCTGCTATTCAATTCCTGTAGAAGAATCCTATGAAAGAATTAATTGTATTCTAAAACAATGCTTTCTCAGACTTCCATTTTTGACAAACATCACCCCTCCTGTATTTTACATTATTTATATAACTTACTGCTGCTAATTATTGAAAAGTAAAAAAATATGTTTTCATATAAGCCTTGAATGTAAAAAGTATGTTTTCTTATAAGCCTTAAATGTAAAGTTTCCAGGAAAGTATACCACAAGCCATCTGCAGATGATATTTGCTTTCTTCTTAAATCCTTGCCTAATCAATTTAGAAATGACATTTTTCCTGACTGACTTTTTAGAATTTAGACAATTATAAGATGATTAGATCTAGAACCCCTCCACAATGCATGACTAGATTATTTAAAACTGGATCACGATACTAAAAAATTTCATTTGACAATTCTGTGCCTGTAGTGCATGTAAATTATATCATAACTATTATCACCTAATCACATTGATTTCAAAGGCCAAGAGCCGAAGCATGATTCACCTAATCACATTGATTTCAAAGACCAAGAGCAGCATGATTCACCTAATCACATTGATTTCAAAGACCAACAGCCAGAGCATGATATCCAGATATTTTATACTGAAACAAAGGTGGAATCTTGGTTGTTGCCAACATTCCCCATAAACATAACCTCCTGATATTCTAAAATATCACCAGAAATACGTGGCTTTTTACAGTTCCAGTATCTCAATCTAAATGCTTGAATGCAAAGAAGTGTTATATCATTCGCAAGGCAGCAACTACATGTCCATAAGAATGGTTGTAATTCCATTTGCTTTCAACAGGTAGGGTAAGGGAGGAGAACAACCCCTACAATGTATCCAAGTCTAATGGGCCTCATAATGGAACAAAATTATTAAAAAATAAGAAATAATAAGCCAAGGAATCAGCTACTCAGCATTGAACAAAAATAAGATCTAGTTATTTTAACTGGGTGTATTATCTACTTGGTCTCCGGGCTGTAAGCTATCATGGTAGCACCAGGAAAAAGCTTAAATTACAAAAAGTACTTGCCATTTTACAAGTTAAGGATAGAATCCAAAATCTACGCACTTGAGCAAAAAATTACAGGCAAGATGTAATACAGGCCAAAAAAGGAATAAACTAGTTAATATAAAAAAAAAAAAAAGGAAACCTAAGCAACCACAGGTTACATCTAAAACTTAAATTTAATACCAGAAGCCAGAGGAAACAATAGGTTGGAACTTGGAATCGCAACATAACCATAAGCATGGAAAGAAGACTTGGCATTGCTCCATCAGAGAGAAGTTGAGTTCATGCTTCCAGTCATTCACCCAGGAATCTATGCACAGGTTCATTGCCAACTGATGGAAAACCCACACCAAATGATGCTCCTCCGCACAATGGCCCCCCAGCAAACTGACTATTGAACTGTGAAAATATACATATAACAATTGAGACCAACTAATACAAGCATGTTCCATGTTGTGAAGTAACAACAAACTGCAATCAGATTTAAAAAATATATTTTCCACCAATTATCAACTAGGAACTTTGCAAATTCCACAAATCCAACCCCCCACCCCAAAAAAATAAAAATAAAAAAACCCTACACATATATAAGAGTTCATCTATCTAAAATAGTAATTGCAGCAGGTAATCCCGAATAATTCACATATGACAGAAGTCTACATTATCACCATCATGCAATATTACACCCACTATGCAAAGTTCCATATCAGATGATAAATAACCCAAAAATACATCGACCTGAATGTTCACCTGTTATAGTAATTGCATCTAGTTATTATCATCACTACTCAATTGGGATTCATCATCATCTTCCCCATAAAGACGATCATCAATATCATCATCATCTTCTTCTTCTTCTTCTTCATCCATTTGGTCATTATGCAGTGAGACATGACTTCTGTTCATGGCAGCCTTGCCTCTCTGTCAAAATAAAAATATAAATGATGGATTAAGTCTGAGCAAACACATGATGAAAACAATAAAAACAATAGTGAGAAGGTACGAACCTGTGCCGTTATTAGCTGTAAACGACCGGATAATTGTAATAAAGGTTGAACAGCCACCCCTCTAGACTGGGTAATCTGAAAGAAAATAACACAACTGGATAATGGAAAGAAATATTATGACCCAAAATCAGAAAGTCATTCTTTAACCCTAAGCTTTGTTAGATGGCAAGAAATTATAGATGGAGAGAGGGTAAGGGAAAGCATTGAAGACATGCCCTTCTCCAGTTGTTTAAAATGGGCAGATTGCTGTGATTATGAATAACCAGCACATTTCAACTGATTCCAATTCAGTATAGCTCCACAAATTAGATGCTTCATAAATTCCGCTGCATAGGAAATTGCTTGCTCAAAAATGTGCAGGAATTGACAAACACCTAGGACCACTGAGCTATAAACAGAAGAAAAGAAAAGTACTCTTTTAACCTTAGCATACATGAATCCTCCTTCATACAAATTTGACTGATTGCATGATCAATGTAAATGAAATGTTACCAATAAACATATAATTTCTAACACTAATGTGGCTCCAATGACACAAAAAAAAGGTGGAGAGGAAAAACATTTCAAAAATAAACAACAGATTATTTCAAATTTTGATGCAGTAAAACAAATGAAAAGTGCAAGTGATATACATGTATAGGTTCACAATCTTTTACCTTCAATAAGGAAATCAGCATATGTGCCTCTGGCTTTTCTTGAGCCATGATATAATGGCCATGATTGACCAATATACAGTATATCCATGGTAGAACATATTTTCCACATGACCTATTGAAAACAACCACAGATTCAAATTTAAACCATAATTAGTGTATAGGTACATTAAGGTTACCTGTAATGCATGTCTTTAAGAAAAATCATAAATATTTACATAAATAGCAGCAAATATAACCGTTCATAAAAAGACAAAGCCAACTCCGTGTTCGGTGAATTATAAGTCCTAAACTTGAATTATTAGCTGTCACTTGTATATTGGCCCTTAAGATACAAAATTTTTAACATTAAAACCAAATCACAGATTTAGAATTCTGCATTATCAGTTGCTATTTGTCTATTTTCCTCGACAACACAAATCATATATAAAAATCCCAAATCCCAAATTTAGAAATAGATAGTTTACACAATCATAAAAGAGCAAGTGCAAACCTGGATCGCCATTTGTCCAACAAGACTTCCAGTAATTTGTATGCATTGCTAGGTTCCATAGATAAAACAGCTTCCCTCATCTAATAGAGAAAAATATAGTCACTGATACTAAAGCATATATGAACTAAAGAAAGAAAGATAAAGGGAGAGATTTGGAATCACATTGTCCAAACTAAGAAAAAAGACTGCTACCAGCCAGTGAAGACTGAAGAACAAACCTTCTTCTGTGGAATATTGGCTTCGAGATCAATACCATCAAATGTTGCAGAAGCAAGTGTGGAGTTGAATGCATTTTCATCATCTTTACTGCTGAGTATTTCTAATAATCTCAACTGCCTCTCCATGGAAGTTGTCACAGTGTCGCCTTCCACAATGCCACCTGCAGTGACTAACAAATAAGGAACAATGTCATGTAGAATAACAATCTAGGAATCTCAATAAGTTAACCAAAACTTTACAAGAGAATCTCAAGAACCTGCAGGCCCTTCTACATCACATCTATCCCCAAGGCAACATGACAAACTCCATATAAAATCACCCACAACATAATACCTACATAGGCACTCATTACCACTGAAACATTTCCGACATTGAAAACCCAAATCAATTCAAATTCCCATCTTCTTGAAAACAAGCATAATTACTTGTGATACTTCTTCAGAACACAGCCTACAAAGCAGTATCCAGATTGGTTGACATGTATAAGCATGTACAGATAAAAGAATAATCAAGGGAAGTACCAAAGGAATTAAACATTAAATATAATCTGAAAGCTTTTTATAGGAATTATAGACCAGAAAATAGCACTTGGATATAACCAATAGCCAAGTATCAGTCAGAATCTCCAGAAAATAATGAGAAGTATTCATCAGAAAAATATAAAGTTTAGCTATGAATCATTCAAGGGGAGGGGTCTCGGGTTCAACCTTAATCAATTACTGAAAAAAAATAAAAAACAATGGCTTGATATAGGTGGATTAATATACATTTCATAATATTCCTGCAATTTACCTTTGTTCTCCACAGATTCAGGTTGATTCCTGCTATCAATCAAATCAGCCACGACATCATCAGAGCCAATACTTAAAGCTTTATCTCCAGTTCGCTTCTCAAAAATATCAGAGACTTTTGGAATAGGAAGCAAGGCATCCACCACATTGGCACGGTCTAATGCAGTAACTGTTGAATTATTATACAAATAATTAGCCAACATGCATGATCACTAATCCAGACCATATTAACATTGAAAGTACCAGAATGGAGCATTAAGTGTCAAACAAAAGCTGATATACTGAATAGAAAATATTGGGAGAATGATGGAGGATCAAACCCACATCAAACTGATTTTTGTAACAAAATAAAAATAAATTCCAAGCAAAATGTAAGCAATAAAATTAATCTCATACGACAAAAGAACTTCGAATGAAATTGGTGGCTTCACCACAGGGCATAACTTATTGAATAATATGGTCACAAACATTCTAACAATTTATACTTATTTAAACAGGAAAATAAGAGATATGGGAAATTATCTAAATGTAGATTTTAGATAATGATTGTTTGACAGGATCCGTCAGAAAAGCCAGAAAATGAGTTTGCAAATTGTATATCAGAAATTTATTTAGTGTAAATAAGATAGTGTCCAATAACATATGTTTCCACCAAGAACCCTCAGACAACAAAATCAACTTAATAGATTGCCATTATAAAGTGTTACCTGCACTCTTTATATCTGTCCCTTTCTTAGATTTGATGTGAGACTGACTCATTGGTAAGAGAACTCCATCCTGGGTGGCATTCAACTTTATGTGTATGCCAGAATGCACTACTATTTTCTGAAACAAAGGTTTAACCAGCAAACCATAGGCAATAAACACATGAGCAGCCATAGGTTTGGCAATTCCCTGTAATTTTGCAGCAAATACTGTAGGTAATGCACCCTTGTGATTTTTGGAAAAATATTCTTCATTAGATACGGCAACTTTTGTGGGCTTGGCATTTCGTAATTCCTCAATATTCCGTCCATACCAAGTATAACAAACACCAGTTTCTGAAATGGCCAAGACATGTAGGCCTGCATCATCAACTTCCTCATTTTCAAGGCACCAGCTATCAAGGAATACAGCAGGGTGCTCCATGGCGAGGACACAGCTAGCTGACTGCTTTTTGCCACCATCTATTCTCCATAATGCAATATATCTTTCACCAACAGCAGATGAGAGAATGTATTTACCATCTTCAGTAAAGACCATTGCCCGAACAGCTCCCTGTAAATCAGGAGAGATTTCAATTTCTCAAGTGTTGATCAAACAAAACAACCAGGTGCAATGCAATTTAATGTGCTACCATGTTAGGAAAAAAAACAAAAATAGAATGAAGAACAAGTAAACACTCACAGGATGACCAGAAAATTTCTGTATTTTTTTGTGATCAGAACAACTGAAAATTGTCAACTGTGCAGCCGCAGTTGCTAATGCCTTCCCATCTGAAATTCAGGACCATCCAAGGGACAGTATCAGGAAACAACAGAGGTCACATTTGACAAAGTATTTATTCCCAAAACCCACGCATTTATGAAGTATCTATCATTAATGATCATTACCATAAAAAGAGAAAATGCTTATACTTTTGTAAAATTAAGTATTTATAACAATATGAAAATGCACTTGTTTCTCTAAAGTCACAAAGCAAGAGTATCACAAATGATGTGAAAGATATATACCTGGTGAAACAGACATGGACGATATTGCCTTTGTGGAAGCTCTAAACTTGTCCAACATATTTCCTGTTTGTGGATCAATTTGGCAAAACATTCCATCAGTACCAGCAGTGTAAATGCACGAATCACGTGTAGAAAACGAAATAGCACTAACACCCCTGCACATTACGGAGTGAAAAGGGTTGAGCAGATATCCTAAAAGTAAATGTAAACATTCTTTTTAATTTTGAGTATGTTCCAAAAAATCAAAATGCAGCACTGCACATAAATAACTAGCTTTGCCCATCAGATGAGGAGGCACATTAATTTTTGCACAAGACAATGCCTGCCACACAATCAAATTATATTGGATATCTTTCCCAAGTCTTTTGATTCTAGGTTCACAATTCAAATCATGACAAATAAGAATGCTGAAATCAGGAGGTACAGCAGTTTGTGGAGTCTAGTCCAAGATTCTCTACTAGCCTCGACCTATCATGTTTTATTAAAAAGAAGGCTTCCTTTAGTATCAGAAAAGGGGACAGAAGAGAAACAGCATCAAGCACAAGAAACTTGAGACTTCAAACAAAGAGACATTACTACAAGATCCCAAACAGGAAAAAACAAAAGAACAAATGAAAATTACATCCAGATCCACATCTCTATGCCATACCTAGAACTTTGAGCACATATCCAAAACTATAGCAGAAAAAACTCACATCCACAGACCATAAGCGAATTTAGGGCTCACTATTAGATTAAATAATAAATGGTATGACTCAAGCTTATGTAATCTGCTATACAAACTCATGGATGCTAATCATTATAGCTTAAGACAAATTGTCACAAAAATTCAGCAAACTAGAAGTTCACATTTCATCATGATGACTGGTGCATGTATGAGTGTACACGCGTAGCAATGGCAAACATCTACTATGAAGAAAAGCATTGTGATTCAGTAGACTATACTGAACTCAACTCAACCTTAATCCCAAAATTAATTCGGATCGGCTATATAGATTTTTTGTTTCCACTCTAAACGATTTTGAGTTATGTCTTTTAATAGTTATAATGCAAGTTAACAGTATTTAAGTAGAAAATTGGAATTGGAACTATCAAAATATTGCTCTTACCAGATAGATAACTAACCAAAACCCGAGGCAAGCCTTATATATCAGAATGCTATAAAAACAAGAGTTCCCAACAATCAAAGAGAAATTATATAGGCCACACCAACTAAAAGAATTCAAAATACTACAATATTTTTGCTATACATAATGATGAAGGAAAAGTATTTGACCATGTAACAAGAAACTCACCCAGGATGGCAATCACTGACAGTCCATTTTAATTGACCAGCAGACACATCAAGTGCCAAAACATCACCACTGCCTGTTCCTAATACCAATAATGAACTTCCTAGCTTCCTTTTCCTCTGCAATTAGGGTAAGCTTTTAAGCACAAAACTACATTGAAAGGTCTACATTCCCATTTTCATAAAAATACAAATAAAAAACAAAAGAACCTTTCTGTCCAGGGACAACCACTTCATGCATGTATAATCAACTGAAAGGTGACCTCGTTCAGGTTTAGTATACAAATTTGCATCATTTGATGTTATGTCTGCAAACTCAGTTTGCACCTGGCCCTTCACGGTGTCCCAAATCTGCAAGAGGGAAAGCAGAATTAATAATTTCTACACCCATAAAGCATCTCTTTTTTGGCTGAATAAAAGATAGTTATACACAGGTTATAATGTATAATGGGCTTCAGAAAGGTTAACAGAGAAAAGAAAAGGTCAAAACTTAAACTGATTACAGACAAGATAAAAATATACAGTAGTGCTGATGTCAAATTGGAAATTTTAAGCAGCATAATTAAAAGAGGAGTTCAGATACCTTTATTCTACCATCTCCAGTACTGATAGCAAAGTAGTCCAATGAAGGACTAAAAGCAGTCAAGAGGTCCCTGATAGTCGACAAGACCATTATCGTGAAAATGGAAGTGGCAAACTACAGAATAAAAAGCAAGTTCATAGTTCACATATCATACCTGACCAATTAAGGAAGCAACTTTTTCTAAATATCAAAAATAAATAAAACAAATATCAAAGGAAAGCATATTCGAGGAGTAACCCTCCGATATCAATCATCTTTCACAAATTTTACTCTGAAATGTAAGTCTCCAATATGTACGAATGTAAAACATTCTTAAAACCCTTTCATCTAATAAAAGGGAAAAAAAAAAATCCTCCATTCGCCATTCAATATTGCAGATAAAATTAAGAAGAAAACCAATAATCAATGCCTGTAAGCTAAATTTCCATAAGGGCATGTTCTACTATGCAAATTTCGAAATGGTAAATTTGTGAATAACAGTTTTTTTTTTCCTATTTTCTCCTTTTCTGCAATGAAATAAATGTAGCAGTAGCATGAAGTTGAAGAAAGGAGAAAATCTTTTAAAACAGCTGTTGTATTCACATATGAAGTGTTTAAAGATTATTTATAACTGTCTTCAACAATCTTTTCTCCACATAAAGTAAATAAAAACCGGGAAGAACGAGAGTAAAGAGGCAGACTTACCTACAATTAACTTCCCACAGCAAACCTTGTAACTATAGGTACGTACGAGCTTGAGGTGGCGGTGATCGAATGAAAGACGAAGGGATGGCGCTCTCTGGTTTAGGGCGTTCAGTTTAACGGAAACTTGTCTTTGTCTTCGTCTTCGGCTTCGGCTCTTCCCAATTTCCTTTTTAATTATTTTCAGGTTTTGTCGAGGCGCTGAAAACTGATCACGAAGACTATTGGACCTTTGGGCTTATAGTCTCCATTTTTTGGGCCTTGAGCTGGCTCGAAGTTAATGTGCGAACAACACGACTGGTCGTTTTTATAGGGGATAGGCATTGAGTGTTCTCTCTCTATAAGAACACACTATAAGCTTGAGAACGTTACTGAATTGAAGGCAACTGATTATCACAGTGTATCCTTCGAAATTAAGACATACAATACAATGTGAAGATTTTCTCTAAAGGATGATTCTTTTAAAGGGTGTATTGCACAAATTTAGTCCTGTTACATATAAACTATCATTCTTTTAGTAAAAACCGCTTAATTTCCTAGCCTAAATTTCCACTTTCTTTTGGGTTAATTTTGAACCATTTCAATAAAATGAGAGGTTATGCTGATTAAAAAATAAATAAAAGAAGATCTGTAATCATGTTGAAGCCCTCTCAATTCTTTTAATTACTTCCTAAGCATAATTGGCAACCTTGATCCCAAATTTTGTCTCTAATAGAAGAGATTTGGACACTATATAGAATCTGTTGGGCGTCATAAAGCTAGAAACCCATCGAAAGAAAACAAGATATATAACAAGGTTGCAATGTATAAATATCACATCTCTTCACCTCAGGAACCACCCACAAATCAAAATTCAATTCTATTCCTTCTTTTGATCATTTTCAAAATCCTAATAAGTTATAATGGGTGTTGTTTCCTATGAATTGGTGGTCAAATCCTCCATCCCTCCAGCTATGTTATACAAGGCCTTGGTTCTTGATTCTGACATTCTGTTACCAAAAATTGTACCACAGGCATTTAAGAGTGTTGAAATCCTTGAAGGCGATGGAGGGCCTGGAACCATTAAAAAAGTTATTTTCGGTGAAGGCATGATTTCTTTATATCATACTTTCTCTAATTTTATTGTTAATTCAAGTTATATATTTATATTAATTGTTCTTAATTTTTAATTTTTATTTGCAGGTAGCCAATTCAAGTATTCGAAGCATAAAATTGAAGAAATTGATAAAGAGAATTTCAAGTTCACTCATAGTGTAATTGAAGGTGACATGTTAATGGATGTGATTGAAAAAATCAGTTATGATATCAAGTTCGAGCAATCCCCTGATGGAGGATGCATTTGCAAAGAAAGCAGCAAGTACTATACCATTGGTGACTTCGAGCTTAACGAAGATCAACTGAAGGCTGGCAAAGAAAAGGCCTTAGGACTGTTCAAGGCTGTTGAAGCCTACCTATTAGCAAATCCTGATACCTTCTAAAATTGCAGGTGCTATATGTTAATAAATCTCTCTATGCTATCTTGTAAGAGGTTGCTAACTTGCTAATAAAAGAGTGAGTTTGCAGTTGTAAGTGTTAAGATGCTTGTTATTTTCTATAGCAAAATAAAGTGAATGCTAGCTGTGCCCTTTTTTTTATCTTAATAAAAGCCCAACAATTATCATATGATCATTACCTGCTTGTTTCCAATTTCTGAATGATGGTTTGATGATTTTGACACAATGTCAACTTATTTCCTGTGAAATTCACAGAACTCATTAAGGCACAACTGCTTGGTTAACTTCAATGTGCAAAATATGCTCCAGCATCCACCTCTGCATAAATCATCAATATTGTAAACAGTCCTAACCAAAACAAATAACTTACAATGGTTCAACTTGTTAGTGTTAAATTTTAATTTTCATTAGTTAAATTAATATGGGATTGGAATTCGTATTAACATTGATATAATAAAATTAAAAATGAGTTATTTGATTGATATAAATTGAAGTTTAATTATTTTGCTAAAATTAGTGATAAATCAAGTATTATGAATGGAGTTAAACTCAATGTAGAATTGGGATTTTTAATTATGAACAAGCATAGCAAACAAAAATTATTTACTCCATAAATAATAATTGTTTATCGGTTTTATATTATCTCTACCCTTAATCAAGATAATCCCACAAATTCATAATAAAAAAAAATAATTCTAGAAATTTGATTTGATAATGGTTGGAACTCAAATTTCTAAGTAGAAGATTTTTCACTGAAATTCCATTGAAATAATGAGTTAAAACTTTAATTTTTTTCAATAATTCAATAAAGGTAGTCGGCAAAGAGCAATTGAAAAATTAGCATGGCCTTTCACATGAAATGTTTGCGTTTTGTAGACTGAACATTAAAAGGACAACCTGAACAACAAGCGGAAGGCCCCATTTCCAACTTTTGAATATAGCATACGTCCAAGTTCAGCAGCTGAAAAAGCAAGGAGAAGTTCTTTTTTAATGAAAAAAATAAAAAGAAAGAAATTTGAAGAATGACTTCTTTGTGTTGGCTCCTAATCAAAGTAAAACCCTTAGTTCCTAAACTTTGGATCATAAGTTACAATGAAGACTTGTGTAATTTGATTTTATGATGTATGTTTTTGTTTCTACCAAAACCTTCCATTCATTTTGAGCAGGAACTATTCTTTCTTAATCTCCAGCCTGGACTCCAACAAACTGGCAAAAGTGTTAAAATCAGCCTCGATACCATAAATAAAAATAAGTCAAATTGAACTTAACAGTTTTGTCTTTATTTTGATAACTTATTTTTGTTTGGCATATGGACTAAATTCAGTAACTATGGTGACTGCCAGATGGATCCAAATCTTATTGAAAGCAATCAAATCTTAGACATTAATTACAATATACTTGGAGCATATGTTGTCTACCATAATGAATTGTATTGAAATGAAAATTTCAATTCAAGTTTCTACCAAATATACAAAGAATTGAATCATGTAATATTGGATCGAATTCCCATTTAAAATCAACATCTCAATATCTGGCATGTCAATCCACATCCAGCAAAGTTTCACAATGTAACTGTACAGCACCAGCCTTCTTTATAAACAAGAAAGGAATTAAATGTGAATAGAAATACTAATCTGAGTCCTTGTGGGTTTTTTTGCAAAATCACTACCAAAAATTTTCTTACACATGAATGAAGAAATGAAGCTGTACAAATAATCTGCAGATTTCAACATGCGAAAATGCAAAACCAAGGAAAGAAGGAACAAATATCTTAGACACGTGTCTTATTGGAAAGAATCTGATCTACTTTAGACACAGTAAACTGTAGAAGAATCCTTTTTTTTTTCCGCTCCACGTGACAGTAGCCTGGAATGGTATCATAAGCTTGCAGATTTACCATAAGAATTCAGGAGGGAGTAGCAAGCTGAGGAAGAATTTGAATATAGGCTCGTGAGCTCAGGGCATGGTTTAGGGAAAACAGACTCAGAAAAGCCAACAACATTTGAACATACCCATGAACTTGAAGGGACTGAAACCATTAAGGAGACATTAAAGAGACAAATAGATGTGAAGGGAGATTCTTGAATTCCTGTGAAATTTCCTGCTCTAGTGATGTTTGTACCAGTTACATTTTGCAAGGTGATTTGGTCAAGAACTGGGAGAGCATTAGGATCAAAATTGTCATCAGGATGCAACCCACGATCACCAATGGCACTAAATGCCAAATTGATGTTTTCCAATTCAACATCTGATATTAAGATTCTTTTAATATAACCACCTCTACCCTTGGTTGTTCTAAACTCAATCCCACTGAGTGAGTTGTATAGGTGGACCTGCCCCACAAGTACATTAGAAATGCCACCAGACATTTCACTACCAAAGGCAATTGAAGAGCCTGAAGATGATTGAAGGTGGACCCTTCTTATGTGTACATCTCTGGTAGCTCTATCATAGGCAATGCCATATTCATCCCAACCGCTCTTCAGGGAAATGGCATCGTAACCCATTTCAATTATGCTGTCCTCTATGCACACGCTATCAGATGAATCTAAAAAGTGAAAATTACTAAAATAATTAGCAAGCATAATCAAGTGTTGCACAGTGCATAGCAATAAAATTCTGTAGATTGATTAGGTTGATCATTGAAACAATAATTGTAGTAGTTAAGTGGGGCAGGGAGAGAAAGCTTCAACCACATAGAAACTAGAGTGTGCATTTTATAATTCATGCTCCAATGGAGACTGCAGATATTATTTCCATGATATGAAATAATACCAAATTGGCCACTAGTTATTATTCAAAGACTTCACATTCCTCAGAAACGTCAACTTAGAGATGCATGCTTTTTACTATAAGATAAAATGTCCTCCTGTTCAAAGATTCCAATGCAACATTAAATGCTAAATGTCCCCCTCTAATCATAAGTATAGAGGTGATTTAACAAGAATCCAAATATGAGCTGAAACCATTCAACCTTATGTCTTAAGGTCTTAAGGCTTTTGGCACCTCTTATTGAATAACAAGATAAAATCTTGAGGGGGAGAAAGAAAGGGAAGAACAGATATTTTGTAGTGAAGGCAAATAGTAGAAGATCATATGACAGACAAACATAACTCAGTTCCACAAACCTGGGACTATACCGATGGTGTAGGGGGATTCTGGTGGAGTGGAGAGTGACATATTTTGAACAAGCACATTACTGCATCAGAGATAAATGGCATATGCATTTAAGTCACTCCATGTAACTTATCTGAGAACTAAAGGACAGGGTTCACAATTACATATTATTTGACCAAATTACCTGCAATATACCGGATGAATGTTATATGCAGGAGCATTCAAGAAGGTAAGATTTGAAACTACTACATGTTCAGATGCTATAAATTCCACTAGATGAGGCCTGCTGTAGTTCAAAGAATGGGAATTGAACCAATCCCACCAAACTGAGCCCTGGCCATCAATGGTTCCATTATCACCTAGAACAATTAAAAATGTAAGATAATTCAGGTTAAAGACTATAAAGCATTAGTGGAAAGGGGGAAAATGAAATTACAGTCCCGCTTACCCGTTATCACAACATCCCGCAACTTATATCCATTGATTAGACTTCGGTATCTTCCTCCAGGAAGTTCAATTCCTCGACCATATGAGGGCAAGGGTTCTACAATATCCCAATGAGATGGATCCTAGCAAGCAAGGAAAGTGTAAGTCTACCTCTTACTTGATATATCTGAATAATTTTGCTTTATCAGAAAATTTCTCCACATCTACCTCTTAACAAAAATAAACAAATTACATAAATAAAGAGCGGATTCAAATAAGAACATGAAAATAAGTGAGAATACCAAAACTACCTGAGATCCAAGAATAACAGCTCCTTTTTCCAGGAAGAGTGTAAGATGGCTGGTAAGATTGAAACTTCCAGTAAGCCATTTTCCAGGCGGAACATAAAGTTGAGCACCACCCTTATCAGCAAAAGACTTGAGATAGAAAACGGCATTCTGAAAGGCAATGGTATTCAATGTTTTCCCATCTCCAACAGCACCGAACTCCAAAATGGACACACTGTGTGGTCTTGGGTCTAAACTAGGATTATAATCACACTGTCCACCATTTTCTTCTCCACCAATTCGAACGGCATTGCATAGTGCCAGCAGCAAGACCAATGCTACCTGAAATATTGACAAACACAATTCTCAAAACAAGTTCCACGATGGAAGATAGATTTCAGTGTGTAATAGAAAAAGAGACAAAAACAGAAATACAAAAATAATGATGATTACCAGTAGGAGGACATGAGAGAAAGACCAACTTTCTCATCATTCTCTAATGGACTAATAGAATCTTGCCTCAATGTGGAGTAGAGTAAATTAACATTTTTTAAATGAATTGTAAAATGTTCCCAAAACAAACAAGAGAACAAAAACACAGAAACCATAACAAAAGTTATCAAATTTATTTAATAATTCCAAATGGTGTTGATAAGTACTATTGATAATTTGAAAAACATCAATAAACCAACATTTTCCTTTACAATACACGGCTATTGGAGTCTGGATATATTAACTTCAAGAAAAAGCAATTGAAACTGAGAGATCATTATTGATTAAAAATAAAAAATAAATAAGAGATATAGCAAGAAGACAATTATTTGCAAAAACAAAATTAGGCACCTCAAATGTAACAAAAAGCTGAAGTATGGTTTGGTAACTCCAAAAGCAAGGAAAGCAATGGTGTAAATAAACTAACCTATGAAAAGGTAAACAGGTCAAGAACCCAGAACCCAGTTAAAGATAAATTTAAAAAAAAAAACGTACTTACTGGCATCTTCATGAAGAAACACACAGCCTCTATAAGAGACAAATGCCCACACAGCAAGCAACAGAAAGAACAAACTGCACCAGAAGAAGAAGAAGAAGACCATAAAAACGGAGGAGGCAACTTTTCTGTAAGCTTGTGAATAATAAGCATTAATTATATATAAATGACACAAAGACTAGAGACATTTATTTTTATGGGACACGGCGAATAATATATATGTTTGGTAAGTTAGAAATAACAGCTTTATTTTTCTTTTTAAATTGATTCATGCGAACAATATATTCAGAATAAGTAAACGACAGAGAATAAGGTAATAAAATATATTCAATAATTATTGGCACTAATTGGTAATTACCGCTCTTAATCAATATGATTAATACCGTCTTCCGCCGACTAATTTGTTTGAAACGGCACTCCGTTACAGGGTGGGAGTGGAAGAAAGAAGCTCAAATTTAGCAGTAGTGTGTTGGGTTACATTTGTTAAGTTTTAATTTGTACAAAGAGGGGGGAATGGGTATAAATCGTATTTTAAAAATATCATTTTAAAAAAATTATCATATTTAATTTTTTTTTTTAAAAAAAATTTAAAATAATATTTTAAATTAATTATTTAAATATTTAAAAAATTATTTATCATCATATTTTTATATTTATTTTAATATCTATTTTAAATAGATTTAAAATTTTCTAAATTTTGTTGTGATATTGTTTTGCAGGGTTGTCTGAAAGTTTGGTAAAACGGCGTTTTGTTTTGTTTGGCTGCTTATTGTGACACGTAGACAGATCAGGAAATGGTTGTACGAAAGAGTTCGTGAAATCGTAGGTAAAAAGGAACAAAATAAGGGGGGAAGAGAGTGAATGGGGTATTTAGACAGCATGTGGGTTGACAGGGCAGAGAGGACAGTGGGACCCAGGTCGCAGAGACGCCAGCCTGGCGTCAATCACTTGACAGAGCATAAAACATACAAAGAAATAGGAGTAGGAGAGACAGCGAGAGAGAGAGAGAGAGAGAGAGAGAGGGGGTATTATTTATTTATTTATTTTCTTCATTTTAAATTTATTTCTCTAATAAATTTTAATTTGAAATAATTAATTTATATTAAAATTAAATATTAAAAATTATTTAATATAACACATGAAAACTGATTCAATAATAATAATATCATGCAACAAAATTTAATTCAAATGGTTAAGATTGAGAATATAAAATTAAATGATTCCATATTCTAAATCCATCTATATAAATAAGATTATTTAATGGTTGTTTTGATCTCATATAGGGCCAAAATTGGGAAAAATGTGTTCAATCAAAATGATTATTATTATTATTATTATTTTAATTTCATGGGGGGTTTTGGCCAATTATGAAAAGAAATTGTAGGCTGAGGTGGACAAGTAATCAATAAAATGTTGAGGCTTTATGGAATTAACATTATAAAGGTAATAAGAACACTTTGTCATTTTTTGTGCTGATAGTATATCTTCCATATTAAGGAAATTATTATAATTGCAAATCTTTTTTTTTTTTTCCTTTCTGCTTAACTAAGCCAATTACAGCTAATAAAATGGTACTATTAGCTATTAGGCTATTAGCAGACATAATTTTACTTTCCTAATTTCCTTTGCTTGAAAGTTGAAAATAATGTGTGTATATTTATATATATAATCAATCAAATTTTTAAATTGTTAAATTTTGAATTCAAAATTAACAGTATTTTAAAATTATTTGATAATAATGATTATTTCAGATAAAATATTATTTTATAAAATATAAATAAAATAATATAAAAATAAATTATATGAAAAAAAATAAAAATTTCATTATAATTATTATCATTTTAAATAGTAGATCATAATTCTTATTTTTTATTTATTAGAAAAATTAAATTTTAATATATTGAGTTTTACTGTGGTTTTAATTTTTTTTTTTTTTTTTTAAGGGAAGAGTGTTATTTCAATGTTAAGATATAAAAATGATGTTTTTAATTTAATTATTATCCCTTTAAATCATTAAAAAAGAAATTAACTACAGTTAATACAGAAAAAGATGCACATAGTTTGTTATCAAATCTTTTATATGTATCATAATGGGTCACTTTGTTTGTTTTTTCTTCTTCTCTAATTTAAAAAAAAAAAATGTTCTACTTCAATTTAGTGTGACATATGAACGATTTAATTATTTTATTCTTTTTTTTTTATAGAAAAAATGCATGATTTCAAGAGCAAGGGAAATAATATTTCCAAACAGTTATAAAGAAATTATGATATTGACTATTTATAAATGTTTTTATATATCAAAATTAAAAAAAAATAAAATAAAATGGTGAGAACTCTTAAACTAATAAGATAAGAACTCATCAATTGGACCACTTACAACTATTCAAGTCCAATAATATCACCTATTGTTTCAAATATTCATTTTATATTATTTTAATTATTATAAAAATAAGGAACTTATAAATTTATTATAGTTAGTGAAATTTTAATTTTATCAATTACAAATTTTTAAAATAAATGAATTCTAAAAAAATTATAAAATTTATTTACATACCATGCTTATCATATATTAAATTTTAATTTTATAGAATTAATATTTATATTTGATCTAAACTTTATCCTAATTAATAAATTTGTTAAATAAATTCAAAATTAATGAGATTATAAATTCTAAAAGAAAAACGAGATTATAGGCATTTATCATATTAATGCATAGTATATTAAGTATGAGAAATAAAGGAATTATTGTATTTATTTATTTAAAATAAAAATTTAATTTCATCAAACACTAATCAATAGTATCAATTTAAATTTTATAATTGGAAATTAAATAATTTCATGTATATATATGTAATTTCGAGATAAAACTTAATTTATATAATGTTCTTCTTGGAAATGAATGTTTCATTATAGACTTAAGATATGAAGATAAAGTATAAAGAAAACTGAAGTAATTCATAACCCCCAAAATCATTACAAGAGACTCATTTTTTTTTTTTTTTTGGGGCTTCTTCCTTTAGATACTTAATTATATATATATATGTTCTACACCACTTATATTAAATTGCCCCACAGCACAAGCTTTATATATAAAATGATAGATAATTAACTTTAGGAACTTAATTAAAAATTAATTAAGGCACTTTTTTTTTAATTGCAATCCTTAAAATATAACCCCAACTCATAAATTTATATACTTAAGTAGCTAACTTTATTAATTAGTAATTACTTCTCATGTTATTTTATATATTTATTAACTTAAAATATACTCATACAACTAATCAACTCCAAACTACTAGAATCACCAAAAAGCCATGATAATTTTAGACATCCACCAAAAAGTATTGCTTAGTTAATAAGAATGTGGGGACAAATGTGAAAAGGTTAAAACTCCAATAACTTTTGTTCTTTTATTTATAAATTTGACTCCAACTCATACAGAATTTAAAGACAATTTAAGCTTTGAAAACGATTTCAAAGTCACTTAACAATAGTTTTCGTATATTTTTCATTAAGGTATGTTTTGTTATATAGATTTAAATTTGAAATTTTAATTTTAAATTTTAAATTTATAATTTGAAATCTATAAAATTATAATTTTTTTATTTGAAAATGGTAAAAAATTTGAAATTTTAGATTTAAAAAAAAAATAAAGATTTTATATTACAGATGAATATAGTAAATTTAAAATAATTAAATAAAAAAAAATATTTAAAATATTAAATTTTTAAAGAGTTAAATTTTATTAAAAATTTAAATTAAATCTAAATTTACTTAATTTTAAAAATTTAAATAAGAGATTTGATAAGAATTTAAATTTATGATTTAAATTCTTATTATCTAAAGGTGCTGTAAGGGTTTTTGCAATTTGAGCAATTGGAAATGTCAAAGATAACAAACCATAGAAAATTATCAACAAAAGCAAAAGTCTCTATATATCCATTTGTTGCGGAGGAATTAATGTTAAAAAAAAAAAAAATTCTCTTAGTAGTTTTCTTACGAGCGTATATGAAAAGCCCTCGATACTTTTTTATATCTAAATTTGGAACTAATTAATTTGCCAGTCATAACTATATAATTTTTTTTACGCCACGTGTACCCCCGTTTTTATATTATGATTGATAAAATTAATCGTATTTTATAATTTATGGTTATTTTTTTCAATGTGTGTATTATTTATATTTTATAATTGATATGATTAATTTTATTTCGAAATTAGTAATTATCATTTTTAATTCGTTTATTTTTCACAAATTAATCATGAGATATCATTATGAAATATAAATATATTTTACTATTTGGATTATGTTTCATTGATAATCATAGCATAAAATAATAACTATTTTTTATTTGAGAGTTTAATAAATTAAACATAAAATAAAATTAAGAAATTAATTATCTGATCGAACCATTGTTTTTAATCCCTTCAATAATAAAACTTCTCAATAACAATAATAATTTTTAATTTAACAATTTTATCTTTATAAAAATTAATAATTTAATAAATAATTTTAAATAAATAAAAGAATATAATAATAAATTATATTTTAAGTTGTTCTTTTCTTTCTTTTGCTCTTAACCAACCAAATATTAAATATTTTAAATCCTTTCTTATCATTTTAAAATATTTTAAATCAAACACAAAATTGATTAATGTTTATGATATTTTCTTTCCCTATCATTTGATTTAAATATTATAATTTCCTTTTATGTCTCTTTAAACTTTAAAAAAGGACCTAAGATGAGAAATTGCAGCGAAAGTGAGATCTCTTGTTGTCATTACATCACATTTTAAATTATTTTATTAGAGAAATTAAAAAATTATAACATTATTTGAATATATTTGATTTATTTATTAATAGCGACTAATAGTGAGTGAAAGATAATTGATAGTTGATAAATATTATAATAATTGAATACAAATTTAGTAACTATGTAAGATAATCATATATATATATATATATATATATATATTATTTTCAATTTTATTATGTTATGAATATTTTTTTTATGTACAATTGCATTTTTAAATATAAATGTATTACAAATAACACTATAGTAATTATTTATTACTTTAAAAGATTTATAAATAAATATAACACATATGAATAAAATTGAGAAAAATAATTTTATTAATAATTATTTTTTATAAAAATAAAAATGATAAGAATAATATAGTAAAAATATAATACGAGCTATCAACTAATAAGAAAAAGTCATAAATAAAATTTTAAATTACAATCATTAGTTATTCGGATACCAAACAATTAATAATTGTTAATTTTTTTAGTTTATTAAATGAATTTATTTATTTATTTTATCAAATGGATTGAATTAATTGTTTAAAAAAAAAAATTAATAGTTAACTTCTAATAGTTAAGTTCCAATAGTTAAATAAAACACTCACTAAGATACAACCCTAATTATAAAATAATATGATTGATTTTGCACTATTAAAATAAACTAATTGAAATTAATAGCAAGCATATCCAACACATAATAGATTTTTATATAATATAAATTTTTCTGAAATATGATGACAAATAGACGTTGGATCCTCATGAAATAAGGATTAAGGTTCCCTAATGAAGGACATTTGACATTCTAAGAAAATAATTTTATGCAAGCATGTGATCATTAAACCCATTTATGGGGATTATAGTGATATAACACCTAATTTATGGACTAAAAATGGGATGTTTTGATAATTTACATGCAATTTTAAGGACATCAACCTTGTTAATCATTGAAAAACACATAATTACAATATTAACTTTTATAGGCCAAGTACATGAATCATTTTCATTAAATAATTCTTAAAATAATGTTGAACAAATTAATTAATTAATTATTTAATTACCCCTTAGAAATTTCTATGGCATATAACATGAGTTGGTCTAAACTCTGAAACCTCATGAATCATAGTAAAAGCATCCAATGTTTGTGTTGTAATTTGTTAGGTCTGATAAAAGCACCAAATCTAAATGGATATCAGCATCCAATGTTGTGTTAACATAACGTACTATATTATTATATTTTATAAGGTAATAAAAGTCCAAATTAAACCTCTTTATTATTAGATTTAAACATATTTTCCTTTTCTTTCTTAATGGAATGAAACTAATAAGATTTGAAAGATAGAGATATTGACTAATGCATGCCTGTCCTTCTGTCCCTACTCATAATAAACATGACTCTTGGACTTATTCTGAAAGATTGAATAGTAAGAATAGTAAAAACGGCAGCGTTTCTAATCCATTTGTCATTCTAATATATACAAAGCATATATAACAGCAAACAACCGGATGGAACTGGTAAATGCATATACTTGAACAGTGATTAATAGCTATATAGATATGATGATTATGTGGAAATATATTTATATAATAACTCGTACACACATCAAAAGGAAAAAGAAAACAGCCCAGCAAATTAGATTTTGTCTGCTGCATTATTCTTTTAGAGAAGATTACATGCCATGATTGAAGGAAAACTATTCCCTACAAATTAAACTCAAGTTTATATTTTCTATGGAAGTACAACACTCTTCACCTCATCATCATAGGCCTGCCTTTTTTTTTTTTTAAACTTTATTTATTTAGTTTATTTCTCGTATTAAATTTTGAACTCACAATTTTACAGTTTTAAATATTTCTATAATATCCTTGAATCCCTATTATTGTTTATGTTGTTAAAAGAACAGCAAGAACCTGCAGAAAAAAATGCTGATAATTATAAACATTACAAGAACAAGAAGATAGTACAATATATTGAAATAATTGATGTAAATATCGTTGCAAAATAATGTTGAATCTTGAATAATGTAAATGAATATGACATGCATGGTAAAATCTTGAATCTTGAATTAACTGAACTGTTTGTAAACTCACAGTTCAGGTGGGTTTCACTAGATAAGCACAAATTGTCCTTGTCTTGGTTATTAGTAACCCCTCATATGTTGGTAGACAATGACTTCAGATCGTTCTTCACTCTTACTATTGCCACCAAACAAAATTGATAATCGGTGAAACTCTGATCAATATATTACCGTATTTATAATATGCCTATCTCTATAAATTAATCTATAAAATCTCATTAAATTTTATTAATTAATAAATTAATATAGAAAATAATCATATTACTAAAATAATTCTGAAGTTATACCTCTCGAGAAAATATTAGTGTTATCGAATCAAAACTTATTAATTTTAAAAGTAATTTAAGATTTTAATTTTAATTTTTTTTTTGATAAACTTATAAATTGGTCTGACAATATTATAGATATTAATTAATTAAAATTTAAAAATAGGCCAAATTGTGGGCCTATATTGTCCATTGTAGATATCTTACCCACTTCGGTTCAAGATGACTTGATATATGGATTTAGGGCCCAAATATATTAACTTGGCCCATTATTTTGGCGTTACCATTTCCCCGTCTCTCGCCAAAAATCCTCAAAGAACCCCCAAAACAACAGCTGAAATGTGAAAACAGAGACGAGAATCTCGAACTGTGCTCCAATGGCGGCGAAGAAGAAGGATAGCAAGAAATCGAACAAGAGAAAGCAAAATCTAGATGGAAAGGCTGAGACAGGTAGTTCAGCTTCCAAAAAGCCCAAGCTTCTTAGCTCAAATCCTGTGACCGAGAAATTGAAGAAATCATTCAAGCCCTTTAAAAAAACCACAGAAACTGCATGAATCGAAATCCGGTAAAGAGAAGCAGGAGCTCAAAACAAAGCGAGAGCGGTCGACTTCATGCCAAAGTTGATTTTGGTTATTTGTTTTAATTATTACAAATAACAAGTTGTTGGTGGGAATTGAATGTTTCTCTTTGTGGTTCTTGTTTTAGAGCTGGATTTTAAAATTTTGCTTTTTTTACTTTTGATTTATTGTAATTGGGTTGACTGAAATGGATTCTAATTGCTAATGTGGCTTTACATTTTTCTTCACTGATTGAATTGCATTTTTGTTTTCTGTAGGAATTAGCAGAGGCTAGGGAGAAGCAAAGAAAGCGGCATTACACTATGGAGCAAGTATACATCCTTTTCTTTCTTGCTTTCGTGTCATTTGTGAATTGACCACAGATACTCTGATAGTCTGAATGGTGTGCATAAATGAAAGTATTGTTCACAAACTGAAAGGGATGGCTATATTTGAGGAGCTTAAGCTGCATTTTCTTAATTTTGCATGCAACACTTGTGCAGTTCATCTGGTGAAGAACTATGCAATATTTAGCAAAAGGTTTTTTCGATCGAATCTTATTCGTCCAAATTAAATATTTTCTAGGCTTCGTGAGCCTCACCCGGAGGTGAGACATCCAAAAATTGACGGGCGAGACCGCCTAAAGTAGGGCGGAACTCGCTCGTCTAAAAGAGGTGTGTTCGTTTGTATAAGGTGTCGGCACGACCCACCGTCTCTATACGATCATTAACGAGTCGCCGTTCACCCCTGACAGGACGAGTTAGAATGGTAACTATTTGCTCCAATTCTATTTATTTGCTGACTCTAAATTCCATTCTATATGTTTTTCGATGTGGGATATGTCTTTGTACATACAAAGACAAAAGACAATAACTGGTTGTGTGTCCATATTGGAGGTTCTACAAATCAAAGCCTATTGAAATAATAATAATGAAAATCACTTCACTTTATTCACTATTGTCTATTCAACTTTAGCCAATCAGATAAGAAAAAAACTTGGAGACGAGTCTTATGCGTGTGCTATGGCCTACTATTGTATAAAATTAATTCCAAACTAATTGGCTATCGAGATATTATATAAAAAATTAGGTATTTGTATTTGATTCACACCTAGTCAGTGAGTAATAAAAATGAGTAATAAATATTTTAATTAATATAATTTTTTTTATTTTTTTTTAATCCAATTCCACTTATTCTTATCTCATCGATTTAATTTAATTCAACTTAATTAAATTCGATTTCTACTCAGAAAATACCATAGATTTTTTTTTTTTACGGAAATTCCGATTCGATGCAACTGAATTCAGAAACCAAAATTGTTTGAGTGAGGTTTGGTTGGATCGCAGATCAGTCACTGTTACTCTCATTATAAGCACAGCAACAATTACATAGTCCCAGAACACTTGCAAAGCAATTTCCACCAACAATAATTAATACCTTGGGGAAGAAAATCGCTGCAATTACATCTGTGGTTTATCATATACTCTACTGTAATTGTTTACTCTCAATAACAATTCCAGAAAGGTCTATATATTAAAACTGAGATGCTGTATCACACCTGCCATTGGATGCGAAATGAATTGCTTAAGCCACTCATGCATGCGATTATGAAAGGTGACACTCGACCATCTTTGCTTACAATATTCAATTTTAAATTTATTATAGCATATTTATACTCCACTCTCCCTATTACGAACCTTTCAATCATGGTCCACTAAAAGTTAGAACATGGAACAACTCTGAAGACTAATTAAATTACAGCCTTCTTTAGTTCCATCCCTTGGCAAGAGAGAAAATGAGACTGAAGAAACCTATTCTGAAATATAACCACCATTATGGATGTATGGCTCAGCAATTTAGTGACATCAGCCGCCATAACGGGTATAGAAGGACTCTGATGGCTCTTCTTCCATTGTACCTGCACCTGCTGTTGCTAGATGCTCACCGACAACCGTTTTCCGATCTCCAAGGAAAGTGTGATCTAAAAAGTTGTCTTACGCTGCACTGCTAGCCAACACACTCAGGGATGAAGGTAGCCCTGTCCCGAGTAGGCCAGAACTGCTTCAGTCTAAAAATAATCTTATAAATTTGTATAAATTTTTTTATTTGGTCTATTAAAATTTAACTTTTTATATGTTTTAGCCCACCTAAAATTAACTTGATAAAATTTTTTACACCTATATAAAAATTTTTAATTTTCAGATGATTTAAAATTAATTTTTTGGCTTCGTCTCTGCACACTGCAGGGCATTGCATCACCTTCAAGTTGATAGAGGAGGTTGCATAGGAAACAAGGTTTGAAGAAGATTATTGGGCCCTTTTAAATAATTCAATTAAATGAAATGTCTCCAACATATTCTTTTGGCAGCTTAAAAATAATCTGGGTGGGAAGAAGTAAACTAGGATAGTTTAGATACCAAAATTAAGGATAACCAAGAAATCACCTACTATGCAAAAAATTCTACTGTGACAACCTTTTCATGTTTGATAGAAGTCAATCAATCACGAAATCTACCTATAAATATTACCATTTTCTCTTTGCAAATGAAATTAATAAGCTGTTTTTTTTGCAACATGGTTGGCAATGAATGCTTTGCATTGCTGCAACATTTGTGACTACTTTGTTTCAACCTCACTTTGCTATCATCTAAATTCTGATATGCCTCAATAAAATAAATAGTTTGACATGGGAAATATGCAATTCTCAGCATACAAGAGCTGTGACTTTGGTGTGCTATGCAAATAATGCCAGGTAGTTGAAAGAAGTTTCCACAAATATTCCGTGTGTGCAAATATTAGCCAAAAGTAGCACCTACCAGTGCCGAAGATAAGCACGGCATGGTAATATATTATCTGTCCAAATCTTATCGATGCTATATCTTCCATAATGTTGAAAATAAATCTCCTTGCTCCCTGCATAAAATTAGCCAGCAGATATAATATGATTCTGCGATTAACTGACAGCAAAAAGACCCGACAACAATAAGGAAATAGAAAATTATGCTATCCACTCAGCCAAGGGCAAAAAAAAGGAACACAAACTCAAACATCATGATAGCATCGCCTGATTACTCTATTCACAGAACCTAAAAAATTAGATGATTGACACATTATCTCTTGATTGGAGACGGCTCCCAGAATGATAGATAAAGAAATTCTAAACTCTTGAAGTTTTGTTAGCGCAGATTGCAGAAATATTACCAGGAAGCCAACCACATATTCATGAAATGCATAAATAGAAATGTATTGTATTATATTATATTTCTACGCACCCGGTTTGCAGGTAGAACCATGACAAGATTACCTTTGCATCTAATTTGGAAAAATTCCTCAGCACTATAACGTGCACAAAGCAACTGCATCCATTTCCCAGACCAGCAATCCATTAAATAGAAAATTCACGTGCTCATGCAAAATGAAAGCAAAGAACATATATTAAAAGAGACACAAAAAAAAAAAAAAAAAAAAAAAAAAAACCTGCTAAGCGCAAACCAAAATTGTCAGCATCCATATACCGCTGGACTATCAAATGGTTTCCCATCAAGTGTTTCAGGCACAACCTGTCAAAAGGGGGAGAAGCAAAATTTCGAAAAAAAAAAACCTAAAGTAACTGCTTGAAAATAAATTGATCAATCAAGAAAATGATCATTTCTAAATTGATCCAGCAACTCAAAGCTAGAAATAGAAACTCAAGCTCCCTCTGCATAAAAGCAGGAATCTGATTACATAAAACAACATATAGTTTAGGAATTTTAGCTCAATTTCTTAAAATCAAAGTTTCTAAACCTAAACACAGCTCAAAGCACATAAGCATTCCTATATACCTCTGATTTATCAATCTCAAAAACTGTAACTATAAGAACTTCACCTTCACAAGGCTCCACGCTCAGGCTTGAAATCTCCTAGAGGGACCAATGTTTGATCAAAAGTTAGAAAGATTTTACTTAATAATATTTATAGCTAGAGGGACCTTAGTTTCAGGCTTGAAGATGCCACGTTCGAAGAAAATTGGCGCCACATGAGCAAACACTCGCTGAAAATCCATTCAATCTCGCAACTCTAAAGTTCACCAGATCAGGAAATGTGCTTCTCGCGCTTCTCTCTGTTCCATTAAACATCATAACAAACAACCAATAAACATCATTAATTTAAGAACGTTATGGTGATGATGGACGATGGTTGTACGTGCCAAAGAGAAGAGAACGGAAGCCGCAAATGGAGATGAGACCGGAGGAGAAAGAATGCTGCGGAAATCGGACTCATCGCCGAGTTCGGTTATTTCCGGTTGAGAGATCGCCGACGACATGATCAGAACAGGTCGCCGGAGAGTTCTCCATTGACCAGATTTGGAAGATAAAGTAAATGAATAAGTGATAGGAGAGGGAATTGGTGACTGCCGACAAGCGCGTGATGAAGGGAGAGGAAGAGTCAGAAAAGTGGTCATATCACATGAGAAGAAAGCTGAGAAATTGGAGATGGAGGTGATGAGGAAATTGAGATTTGGTTCAATGATAGGGGTACTTTGGTCAGCTTGAAAGAGATTCACATGCATTACACGTGACCTTGACTTTTCCGTTTCGCTTCTACACATCCGTGAAGCTGCGTAGTTAGATGTACGACGTAGTTGTTCCATATTCATCTCTGCTTCGAGCATTCCACATTTTGTACCGGTGACGATGCCACTGAAATGGTAAGTATCAAAACCTTAACAAGAAAGAGCAAATTCTAATTCTTTTAAATGGATTTAATTTCAAGTTTGGAATTTAAATTTTGTATTTTTTAGGGTTTTGCATTGGCAACCAAATGCAGGAACAACTGTGAACACCCAAATCCTCAACGAAGTCTCGCAATGCGTCGAGAGCATTAACGGAGTTAAAGAAGGGAGGTGGAAAGCTACTCTCACCTCCTATAAACCCATGGTTCGAGGTAAATTTTATCTCTTTCTCGATTTATCTCCAATTAGAGAAAGGAATTGTTTGTGAAATTTGATTAATTTGATAAACAGACCAGTCGCAAACTGCGGAATTCCCACGAAATTTCGTGGGGATTTCTCTGCCGGAGCAACCAAACAAGTACTATCTCATGATCCGGGGTCAAAGACTCGTTGTGGAGGCCGATTCAACAATTCAGAACATAATGGAGAAACTTCAGTCCTATAAATCGAGGGTTGCGCTTCTTTTTGAGGTTACTGGATTTGTAAATGTGATTCTTTTGCTTGTTTTAAGTTTGGTATTGTTTGTAATTTGTTATCTGGGCAATAATGATTTATAGGGATTTCAGTATCAACTTGGGGACTTTCAGTTGAGAGTAGGAAAGGTTGTTCCAAGTCTTTCTGAGAACCTGAGAGGAATTGTTATGGAGGTAATGGACTTGGATGTTAAGTTTTTTCAATTCGAAGCTATTTGATGTTTTTAGTTCATTTTATATGATTTTCTTATGAATGCTAATGCAAATTGAGACTTTAAGTTTGTATTAACTTGTGTGGTAGAGATTGAAATAAAAGCAGAAGTTGGCTTCTCTGTAGCGTATTTGTGCTGAGCTGGTTGACATATAGGACTCGCAGTAATGATTGTGTACTTAACTTTGGCCAAAGTATAGGCTTTTGTAGCCGAAATACAAGTTTATTAGAATCACTTCTTCTAGATTGTTGCAAGCATCAAGTGGAAACAGAAGGATTTCAATTTTCAAGTGATTTCTTCCTTCTGAGGAAGGACTGGGAGAAGAATAATCTACTTGTCTATCTTAGTAGTAATCAATCATATGTGTTGATTTTGTGATACTTGACATCAGACCAAGTACAGACTTCTCTATCTCTCTTTCTCTCTCTCTCGAGCGCGCACAAACACACTAACACTCGCTGACACACACTCACACACACATGCATCTAACAATGCTTCAAACGTTGTTCTCCATTGCTTGTTGAAACTTGGTTGTTAAAGCCAGTGCAATCCATTCTAATAGAACTTGTTCCTTTGAAGGTGGAGTATCTTCCTATATCTTCAATGGAGAAAGCCAGGCAAGTCATGGAAGAATTTGTGGATATATGGCAAGAGGCTATCTCGAAAAGATCATTACCTGGTCATTTTTTGCATTTAGAACCTAACTTCGCTGAGTTTGGTCTCTTGGATCACTATAGTCCACAGCACACAGCTGTGCAGTACGCAGCTGTTGTGGATCAACTGATTGCAACGCAATCAGTGCAAGCAGCAAGAAATTAGGTAGTGATGGCTTTATCATGTATACTTATTGTACAATTGACCCTTCTCTTCTCAAGTTAAAGATGATTTGTTTGGTGATAAGGATTGATTTTGTTATTAGATCCTGTTCTCTTGATAACTCTCTGAGCTTAGTATTATTTTTTTTCTTATCATATCAGCCTAAATATAGAGGAAAATGGGCAAGGTATCCTTTTCTAGTATGGAAGAGTATGAAAGATAAGATATATTTATATTGATAAGGCCTGATCAGGTTCTTTTTATTCAATGCCTTGTATAAGATATTCTCGGTACAGTGCCATGCACATTTAAATACAATATCTACTGTATGCAATGAAAGGCTTTCGTAACCTGCCATTACCCAGTTTTGGTTACATGTGCTTGTTTCAAGACCATCAAAGGGTCAGCCAGTTGAGATGGTGAATCATGAAAGAAGAGGCATATGACTGATATATCATCCTTTGCTATGCCTCGTTTCTTAAATTTCCATGCACGAGCAGCACATTGCACCAACCTTTTAGCCGATTTTTCCCTATCTGGTGTTGAAGAAACAATTTGCACTGCCTCTTGGTTGGAAATAACATCCCATAGCTGAACAAAACACCACCTCAAAATTAGTAGATTTCATTTTGTAAAGAACGCATTCAATTTTTATTTCTAGATATTCTAGCAACCAAAACTCTGAATTGATTGCATTTCGTTACTTTAAATTAGTTTAAGCTCTTATTAGCTAAAGTGCCAACCAAAAAAAAAAATAAAAAAATTTACATTTCCAGAAGATAAAAGCCATGCTGAAGGAAATGGAAAACAGAAAGTGATTCTTTTGTGCTGATGGAAGAAATGATACCAAGAAAATCCATACCCCATCTGTTGCCAAAATGACAAACTGATCTCTGCTTGTAATGCTTCTCTGGGTCACTTCAGGTGTGGAAATAATCCCAAAATCTTTAACACAGTAGTCACCAAAAGCTCTTGATAATGCTAGTCCCGGTCTCTTCCCATTTGGCATCCAGACCCTATACACCCCTGGCTCATCATGTAAACAGAAAATTCGACCTTTGGACTGCGTTATTCGTTCAGCTTCCTCTGCGACCACCACAAACAGGAGAACAAATCTTCAGATAACAAAATGTTCATATACACACCACAGTATACTGAAGGAGGAAGAGAGCACTAACGGGGTAAATTAGGCTTGAAATCAATGGTAAGCTGCAGTGGTACCAAACTGCCATCATCAGAAGTTGTTGCCAACACAGCCCGAGAATCTCCAACATTTGCTATGATAAGGTGTTCACCCTGAAGACACCATGGACAAAAATGATGTTTGAGCTACTTCTGATTCACTATCAATCTATTTTACCCGCTTGATGAAAGAAAGTGTCTATACTGCTATACCTGTTTGATGATTGTTAAAGCTGTAGAACCACTTGAAAACGCATCTATCTCAGGATTCTGCTTAAGTTCTTGATCAATGACAGCACAAGTTTTCAAGTAGGATTGCTTCCAAATATCAAACTGGTGAAGGCTTCTATCCAATTCCATTTTCAAATCAATGTCAAGTGATGTCAATGCAAGAATTTCTTGCCAATTGCAGAGTAAAGAAGAAGGAACAGATTCTCGAACTCTTTTGGCAATAACATGTCCCCGTGGACCATGTCCATCAAAAATCCCACAAAAGATCATGTCCTCTTGGCATCCAAACTCCTACCAAAAATTCAATAAGATATATCAACTCATCACAAATCTAGCAGAATGGAGAAAATGACACATAAAAAGGGCCGTAATAAGTTAATCGATTGGAACTAACAAGCTTCGGTTTAGTATTACTGAAGATAATTTCTAGTGCTGTGAGATTGTGAGCTAGAACTCTAATCAGAGCCAAAATCAACCAATAAATAAATAAATAGGCTAAGTTGATTGAAATAAAGAACATCCCCGAAAGGCAAATATTAACAATTCATACAAGTAACATACCTCCCACACTGTCAAGCAATCCTGATTAATTCCTTTCTGTCCTCTCTTGGAGCAAACAGAGGCAAAATTATTAGACTTGTTCGACTTAACAATGCCAGACGAACTTAACATCAACTCGTTCTTCTTTGCATCCTTTGCCAAAGCTTCTGCAGCTTCTTTCCCAACATCTTTTTGGGAGTTCCTTCCTATCTTGACTGATACTGTCCGAGCCAATCCATCAAAAAGAGATGGAAAAAAACCCATTCTTTTACAACCTAATCACACAAGAAACATTTCACCTGTTTTATATCATTTTTAACTAATTTAATATGTCAAAAATTAAACTTATTTATTTGATTAATTTCAAGAAATTCATATATAAGAGTTAAGTATAATTGCTTTTATGAGAAATTTGACCCTCAAATCCTAAAGAAAGCTGAAGATTAATGATTCTTTATTTGCCAGAAATTAAACTTTAAGTTTAAACAGCTTCTCAATAAGAGAAATGAAAATAAGAAGGCAAGAGAAGCAAAGTCAAAGTTGGCTGTGATTATCTTAATTTAAGTCAATATGTGACAGAAAATTAGAAAAGAAGAATATCAAAACCTCGTCCTTTTCGCGACTTGGGTTTACAAGAAGAACTGTATCAGCTTTTTCTGGCCGGCAGGAATCTGACGTCACGCCGGCAACCTAGTTTGATACTCGGATATTCAAAGATTTCTTCTGGTTGCATTTCCTCGTCTTCTTTCAGCTTTTCAAGTTCTCAAGTACGTAATGTAGCAATTGGCTTCACAGCAACTGTAAGTTGGATACTGAAGTGACTATATTGCCATTTTTTTGAACTCATAATATGCATAAGAGATGGGCTTTTTGGACTTCTTCGAAATTTAAGATTTGCGTCATGGCCGCGTTTTGTTTAAGATGCCAACTGTGGATTGGATAATGATTGATCCCGTAATTGATTATTTTTTATACAAGCTGATTAACTTAACTTTTCATCTGAGAAAAATTTTATTTTTAAAAATGATATTTTAAAAAATAATTAATTATATATTTGTGTTTAGTAAAATATAATATAAAAATTACTTATAAACTAATAATAGGTAGATTTGTTATTGTTAACAAAAGTGAAAAATATTTTTGTCCATTAATTTTTTAAAATCAGCTATCCGTTTAATCTAAAATTCAGCTATTTTGAAAAATTTTAATTTCTAATTTATCTAAAAAGTTGAATTTTAGCTATTTAGATAATTGCTTTTATTAATTTGATATTTACCAAATACTATAAACGGAGTCAAAATTAACTTTTTACCCAAAAAAATTATTTTTTCCCTTTTATAAGCTATACCAAACAGACACTAATTCTATGCAAAGATAGGTTTAATCATAAGCGACAATCTAAGGTTATGTTAATGGCTACTCTCAATATTATTAATCTAAATTATATTAATTTTCTTAAATAATATAATATATATATAATTCTGAAGCCAAATTAAAAGAAATTAATATATATGATAAATAACTGCATAAAATAAATATTGTCGGCTGGAAACATAAAAAAAAAAAATAGCTATATGACAAGAAAATGTTGAGTAAATTATATTGGGGGTTACTAAATTTTATACTTAGTTTTAATAGGGCTATTTAGAAATGATTAAACATAAATCTTAAATAAATGTTTAATTACGAAAGGTTTTCTGAATTAAAAAAAAAAAAAAAAACATAACTAAAATTATCATATAAAAAGTGTTTGGATAGGAAGCCAAACGCTATAAGCTGCGTTTTATGAGGAAATTAAGGAGTTTTGTGGTTTTTGAAGTGTTTGGGTAAAAAAAGAAAACTAGATTATTTTTAGTATTTAATGCAAATTTTAAAAGCTGGGGGAGAAGTTTTATGATTAACGCTCGTTTTTAATAAAATTGATTATTTTAATAAAACGCTAATTTTTATTCAAATACTCCCATGATATATATAGGTGTATGGTGAAGTTTATAGAATGGAAAATGATTGGTTCTGCTATGGTAATTAAATAAGATATTATTGGTGCCCCTATATATAATGAGACTAAACAAATGGCTATCTATTTAACAAGTCAATTTAAGGGGTCATGGAATTTAGGATGTCAAAGAATACAGATAATTATGACCTTATTACAGGTATAAGCAGTGGATGATTGAATCTTGATGAACTGTGGTACGCAGGACCATACCAGAGGCACATTATTCATATTTAATTCAAGGGTAATGGCATTACTGGAATAAATCATTTTTTTTTTCTTAACCAAAGTTAAGCGGTGTCAGGATAGACAAGTTTTTGTCAAATAGAGAAAGTTGATGAGTTGTCTATTAGTAGTTCTCCTTTATAATAAATCCACACCTATTTATTTTACTTTAAAATTGATTGTATTATTAAAGATATTATTTTATGCGAAAATGATCTCATATATGAGAAATATTATTTTATTAAAAGGTAGTTCATATGAATCTTCTCCATTTATTTAGACAAAAAATTTCCCTAGCTTAGCTAAGTTCTAGTGTGTTTCATCCTTCCAGGCCAGGGGCTAAAATGATCAGTTTTTCTTTGACTACAGGTTATAAACCTATTCCCCAAGACCGATTCAACTTCTATTACAGCTATTTGATAAATTATTTCTCATCACATTTTATAAAATATAGTACTAAAACTTGCTAAATATAAATCGACTGGCACATTCTAACTTCCAACTGTGATTTGCTTCTACACACATTACAAAAATTACTAACTAGTATGATCAAAATATGACATAAAATTCTCATGCAGCTGCCCGTATGTAACCAATCGAACATGCTTTGCTGCTTCCTTTTCTTAACCTTGAATAAAAAATTATACATTTCTGTTTTTTTCTCATAGAAGAATTTTTACCATAAAAAATGAAAAAAAAAATAATAGAGAAAGGAAATGCTTGTGAAGCAATTGTTACTTGAGATATACTTCTGAATTTGGTACAACAGTGATCATATTATACCCCCTGCAAGGGCGATCATAAAAACATGGCCCCCTCTCTAATTTAACATTTTTCCTGTAATTCTCTCTTTCTAATTTATATGAATATTTGTTGGAGGAAAAAAAAGGAAATTCTGCTGATCAGCTAAAATTTTGTGAATAACACTGGGGTCGGGTCCTATTGCTCATCACTAGATGGTAGGCTCTCATACCAAGTTTTAAACCTCGGCAACAACAGCATTACTTATCGTCCAAGGAAGAACACTGGGGCTCTGGTGCTCAATTAGATGACCTTCATCTACTCCACAGTTAATAAAAAACTTGAGATGCATAATATTCGCTCTCATTAAATACAGGTCTTAAATCTTCCTTGCACATGAAATCCAAAGGTAAAGAAACAAGATGTCCACGCACTGCCTGCAATCTCTCCATTGTATCAGTTTTTCTAATCTCTCCGTTTTGGTAAGATTCAAGCTTTTGAGGGGCAATTCCTAAATCGATAGTAGTGTGACCAAGTTTATCCTTCCAAAAGGCCATGCTTTGTCTAAGTGCAGCTCTGCAATTATGTGATAAGTAAGCACTCCAAATAGAGAGAATCAAAGGAACAAATAAAGAAAGAAATTAGAAGGCGTCTGCTACCTGGAATGAATAAGATCATTAGGAATGCAAGAAAAGACATCCTGGTAGATGGTGGTATTTGTCTGTCAAATGAATCAGCAGAACGATGATTATTAATTTCAGACCAAACTCGGGGCAGATTGCAAATGCCCACAGATTGCAACAGCTCATGGTATGTAAAATTATTTTTTTTTCCTATTCTATGTTATTCTTTGTTCGAGTATTTTCCTCATATGAATAAGTGTCACATTTTCTGAAATAGTGTAGATCCATGAAACCAACAATTAAGAAGTTCTTTCACTGACACAGGCAGGGGGCATTTGTTGGTGTCCCCACCCCCCAACCACAACAAGTCCATTGACAAAAGCGGAGGGATTTGGTATATGAGGGTGTGGAGTAAGGATGCACAGCCCCTTAGCTCTATGAGCCTGCCAATGACACATGACATTGTGATTGGCCTCATCAACTAAATCTTGCCTGCCCCCGACCAGGCAAAAACAAAGAATTCATGGTTCCATCATCGTGTTTTCCATTGTTAAACTGAAGTTTTGTATAGAAAAATGTGTACTTCAAATAATGAATGTTCAAAAAAAAAAAAAATTCTGCTTCTCACCTTTGCAGTTGCAGCCCACGTGTCTTTGTAAGTTGAATCAATTACCGGATCTATTATTCGATTGATCTAGAGATTGAAAGGAAAGGAAGAGAGAGAGAGTCTTATAGTATCAGCAGAGAGACAAACCACTGTAGAAGTTTACCTTTTATCAATTGGCACTAATATTGCTTCAATTTTTCTAGGAGTATAAAGTTTGGCATACTAACCTCTTTTGGATGAAGACCAAGGTGTTCAGACCATAATGAGAGCCGAAGACTCGAAGAAAATTTTCCGGCTTTCCAAGGCTTCCCTCCCATTGATGAGTCAACCAACTCTTTGTCTTCGATAAGGACACCAATCTAAAACAATACATTTTGAAGCAACTCAGACGCTTCTTTACAAGTGATGAAAATTTCTTCATAGAGAGAAATAAACTCACAGAAGGCAATGTTTCACACAGGAATCATAGAGAAGTCAGAAGCAAAGAAAAATGAAAGTCAGACCTGTGTGATTTTTTGAATGGCAAATCATCTACTTAAGACAAGAATAGAAGCATTTTTGAATGAGCTATAATGACCCATAAAATAAATCATAGGAAAAAATTTATAGGTTGCTTACATAAATACTGGGTGCTCAAACAGCAATTCTATTTGCAAGCAGAGAGGAAAAAAGTGTAGAAAAGGATATGACGTTCATCAAAGCAAATAAAAAATAGAAAAGAAACAAAATAAAGGGGAAAATGGATAAGCAAAAAAATAATAAGAAGAAAAAGGACATCCAATATTGTCCAGTTTGTCATCTATTTGCCAGTTTCCATCCGTAAAAAAAAATGCCAGTATAGCCTTGACCCCCCAATTTTCTAACAAATATAGGTTAATAGCTTCTAAACTAAGCAAATGGCGCAAGATAAAGCTGAAGATGCTAGCCTGACAACAAACTATAATGGAATGAAAAACATAAAAGTAAAAGTGGCAATTTTTGACCTGATCTAAAAACCCAATCTGAATCCATCCAAAAAATGAGGGTTAAAACCGAACCGGAGCACAACTAAAATTTGAAATGTTCTGAAAATTTTGAGGACCTGATTATGTCCCAATTAACCGAAAGGGTTTGGTCATTTTTTGATTCAAATGGGTCAACTTGTTACCCGACCAAAAATTGACCCAAACTTGTAAAATAAAAAGAATTAATATAAAATTTATTATTAAATGAAATTGAATCAACTTTTTAATAATGTATATATATTTATTGTTAATTTATTTTGAATTAATTTATTATTTAATATCAAGTTTTTTTACATAATTAATGTATATATATTTAATATAAAATAAACTTATTTATTATTAATATAATTCTTGTAACAATAAAAATTAATAATTATTTATAAAAATATTGAATCTATCTTATTTTAAATAATATAATTAAATATATTATACTTTTAAAATTTATTTAACTATTTTTATTTTTATAACACTATCATCTTAAAATTTAAAATTTTGACAAAATTTTAAAATTTAATATATTTATATTATAACATATTAGAATTATTCTGTTTAATTATTTTATTATTATGTTATTATATGTATAGACATTGAAAAATATTTATGAATTAAGCTATAATATTTTATATGTATAGAAATTATATATATGACAATAGATTTTAAATATGTTGAATTTATTTTACTTAAATTGTATATGTGAAATTTTAAAATTGTAATGTTTGTTTTTATTATTAAATTTCAAAATCTTATATATATTGATAATTTATTTTCATACAAAATTTATTATAACCCGACCCGAAAGATTATTTTTAAAGCTAAGTTTGAAAGTGATCTGAACCCAATCTGAAATCCTTTTTGGCCATCAACTCAAGGGTTCACCCGAAAACCTTATACAACTCACAATGACCTCACCTGACCCGACCCTGCCCAGAAAAAGACGAAACCTGAAATGACCCAACATGATTCAGTTGCCACCTCTGCATAAAAGGAACAGGCAGCATTTCAAACCTCAGAGAAAATTTTAGAATTAGGCAGTAATTTTGAGTTTAAATTTTCAAAATGCCATTTCATATGATGTTTGAGGCTACGACCAAATAAGAGCAGAAGAATATGATTCATGCTGCATGCCAAATACTGTGAGAGACAGGCACATCGGTGTCACTAAAAGCGATATAAACCCCTATCACTCAATAAAGAGAGAGAAACTTTGAAAACCATAGAAGTGTCGAGAAGAGGAAAAAAGAAAACGCAACAGGTACAAGTAAAGAAATTCCTTGAATGGCTCCGTAAAATCTAAATTTATATTTAAACTATAAAAACACAATTGTTGCAATCTGGCCATGAAATTAGTTATACCTCAGAATCTCGTGAACCAAGCAAACTCCTGTCATTAATATTAGCAGATCCGATCAAAGTTGCACAATCATCGATCATCATGATTTTACTATGCACATACACCTGCATATACAATAAGAAGAAAAAATTTTAAAATTTGACAGGTAGAAAGGGAACATGTTGAACCTTAGCAGTTAGCACGCAGCATCACTAATATTCCAAATTGAGACTTGAAACATAATGAATAAGGAAGAAAAACAACAAGAGAAATGCATTACGATGTAAGCACGCAAGCCAATACCTGACTGGTGGCCACAGGACCACCTTCAAAAAGTCGACCATAAGCTCTAAGACCATAAAAAGATATGTAATCATGTGTTTTTGGACCCAGAACATCATAAAGATTATGCAATATTGAATGCTGTCCTCTGAAAATGGTTCTATATTGCCAATGCATTATGGCTCTCACAGATGCAGCTCCACTATCATCCAAACCGCCCTGTAAAACTAAAATTTCGGTAACCAATAAAATTAAACACACAAATTTTAAATTAAAAGGAATCCATCAAGATTTTGAACCTGGAAACCAGGAATCAGAGGTATGACAATAATAACCCTGAAACACTTCTTTTCATTGTATGCCCGCATAATACGTCGATATAATGATTCTAACACGCGATTCCTTATAATTTCATCTCCTGAAAGTCCTGATATAAAAAATTGATTCTGGGAACAGGATTCCCAGGAATTAAACAAAAGTCAGGAAAAAGGAACAGCAAATTAGAGACTTTGGTAAGCCTCCCTAACCTCATAGAAACCACCATGCTGATGAGGAAAACTTGAAGCCAAAGGAAATGCATGTGTGTTTGGGAACATGCATGCAAGCGTTTATTTGTGTGTATAAAGTTAATAAAATAGAAATATTTTAAAAATCATCCATTAAGTAAATTATTCAAAACCTGAGGTAAAATCCTTCTCAATTTCATTATAATATCAAAAACCCTTCCACGCTGTTTGAAACTCAGCAAACAAAATTACCAGCCTTTTCACACAAGACAAAAGGCAATTCTTCTACATAAAGATTTTCTTCTTATTCTATTCTTAGGCAATTCTTCTACATAGTGATTTTCTTCTTATTCTACTCCTATTTAATATACTAATTGGCCAGTAGTGATCAATTTGTAGCTTGCACTAGTGCATTTGCTAGAGCCTAGAGGAGCCAGGTTGAAAGTATGAGAAGGCAGTTGAAGCTAATACAACGATGTCCACGCAGCATCAAATAGGTGAAAAAATAAGTCTTCTGAGTTAGTAGCATAATTCTAACCCTGTGCAAGTACTTGCCCTCTACCTAAAGCCTAAAAAGATTAGATTTCAAATGGTTTTTTTGCCATTCTGCCTCTCCATAAGCCATTCTGTTAAAAGCTTGACTATTGAGCCTCTCAACACTGCATCTATCCATATCATGTAGTGCAGGTCTTTTTTTTCCATCGACTAAATTTAATCCACTCTTCCTTGCAAGTGTCCAAAAAATCCCACTCCCAGAGACTCTCTACAGACTATTTAAAGAAGCAATTGGGCAACCACTCCCAGGGGCTCCCTACAGACTATCTAAATAAGCAATTGGGTAAGACCATTTGAAGAATTCTCTCTATCACCCTTTTATGATTAACAGGAAAGAACCACAATAGTCTTTTTGCCAAGACTGTATGGTTCCAAACATATTTCCCCAGAATGTCAGCCAAAATTTTACAGGATGGATAGTTTGTAAGTTACTCATATGATAAACAATGAGTCAAATTTACAGAAAGGTTCAATAACATGATCCATAAAAGATTATACCTCAATATATATGAAGTGCTCCGCTTTCTCAATGAGAGAGCGATAAGCACAGTGAATACTCTCTTCAGGTTGGCTTGTTCCAGCAGACCACTGGCTCACACTCCTTATAACCTGAAAATGAGAGAGCATGATTAAAGGCAGAGCATACAGACAACATTTTATTTGTAAAATATAATGTTTATGAAATAGCTGCAATAATAATAATGAAAAAGAAGAAGAAAAAAAAGCAATTGTAATGTGATTTAGCATATAAGCTTATCATGAAAAAGAACAGCAAGAAGATTATTCATTTTCTATTGTATTTATAACAAATAAACTTCCTGCCTGACCTACAAAAGCATGACATAATAGCATACAAAACAAACTCTTCAGCTTTACATTCCAAGTAGCAAACTAGAGAATGGTTCTTATATTTTCAAACTTATTTCTCCTAAATAGATCTCTCTCAAGGACAGCCAACGAATTAAACTAAACAAGCTATATTTGGAACCATCAGATACCTCCATAGCAGTAGATTTCAAAATCTGGACAACAATAAAAGAATTGTGTACTGCAACCCACCTGACAATGGCAGGAAGTACGCGGACCAACTTGCCCAGTTTCATCTCCAAAACTAACCTGATCTTCCCGCTCTTGTGTTTCCCGCCACTCTAAAACTGAAATTTTGGTTCCATTCTGTGGCAATCGATCTGGAGCCATTTTTGCAGGAAGATTCAAGATGCCATGGTCATCCACAAAACCTTTCATTTTCATATCAGAAACTACAGGTTCAATTTTGGATTTTTGGAAAGCAAGAGTGAGACTTCTTCCAGGAGGAGAGTCCAACCCATTTAATTTTGGGTCTCCACCGGAACAATCTTCAGCTTCTTGAGGCAAAAGTAGAGGGATATCTTGGAAAGATGATCTAGCGGAAAAAGAATCCTGCTTTTTGATTCCTTTACCATCTTCTTCAACATTCTTGTTCTCGATCTCCAACTCTTTGCTGCTTCCCATATATTGTGGAATAACCATGTGTTGCTGGGGCATAAGTAGTGGAATAGATTCCTCGTAAGGAGCTTTGTTTCTCTGGAAAAATACAAATTTATATTTAATATTGCAAGTTAGCCAGAAACTTTACTGGAATAATCATATATTGCTTTGAGGTAATGATTGACCTTCGCATAGTTCCAGCGCTGAACAAAGTGTCTAGCTACATCACGGCATGGTGGTCCCCATAGGGCACAGTGAACATCATGCCAAGGCATTCGAGGATATTTTCCGCGATCCAGTTCATCTTTAATTGTATCTTCCCATGAATTTGGTTCAGATTCCCTGCCACATAAAATGGAAAGTTCATCATATTTATCTATAAAATGCAATCCTCCATCTAATCAACTTAACTAGTCTTCAGACTGGGCAGCATAATGATTACTGTCATTGATCCCATAGAGAATTTTCAAACTCCCAACCTCTCTGCACAGAAATTTTTACTGCCTAATTCTAACATTGGACGGATAGGTTGTGTCCCCTAAACTGGCAAGACAAGATAAAAAATATATTGAAAGTTAAACTCCAAGCATTACTCCTTGATTGAGAATGTTCATTCAAATGCTAATGTACAAATTTTTCATTGCATTGATCATGAAGAATCCTGTTAGTGCAATTAAAAGGACAGTCCGTTAACTGTAGAACAAGAATCATGATAATAGATATAGGAAGAGAATAGATCAAAAGTAACCAAGACTAGATAACTTCCATTTCATTATCTATCCTTGGACAAATGTCCACTGAACAGTCTTCACAGAAGAATTAACCTGCCTTGGATTATAGTAATCCTTTCCAGGCCAGATAAGAGGAGAGTAGTCACCCACTCTGTGCTCACGTGTATCAAAACGGCCAAAGCACAAATCCAGTCCTCCAATAAAGCAAATATGATAATCAACAATGACAAGTTTTTCATGGTGGGACCTATATGTAACCAAAATGTATATCAGAAACCAAAGAAATCCATTCTAATAAAGAAAATAGCCAAACGTTTTAGTGCCTGCTAAAACTCTTAAAACGGTTTCCAAAAATGCATACCAAAGGTAAACACCACTAGAAAAGTGGTCAGGATAACGCAAAACCCTAACATTCTCATGAATGCTAAGAAGCTTTGTCTCGCTATACACACTGTTGATTTTCAGAGCAAGAGCCACCTCTTTATAGAGAAGAATGTATATCTGCAGTCAAGAGATTTACATTATAACATAAATCAACCAACAGAATCAGAATACAGGTCCCAAAAGGATTCATGATGAATCAATGAAGTTAGTTGTTACATATTTGTTTGAAGGTTTCTCTGGAGACTTTTGACACCTTGTTTTAAATTACAGATACAATTTGACTTCAAGGTTCCTTAGCTCACAAAAGATTGTTAGCAGTTGTCATTTCTTTCTAACCAATGCAAGAACAACTCTTTTTTTCTTATAATCTTACTAGGATACATGTATGTAGATGGAGAAAAACATAGAGTATGTCAATATGAACAGCCAGTAAATTATGCTCAACCTGCAACAAACATTGCATGTAACTTGAAATTTTTGAGAAATAAAATTACTTGAAATAAAAAAAAATAGAAAAAATATATGGTCGGTAACAAACGCATCTTTCACAATAATTTGGTCACAAATTCCATGTTCTGGTAGCTTAATGTGCTGGCAAATTGTTTTCCTACCATTCAGCCCAAAGGATAATGCCATTTTGCCATCAAAAGACTATTTGTCTAGAGAAGCAAAGGATTTTTGTGCGCACAATGATTCACAAATCAGAACCAATTATCATCTTAGGTTCAAGATAACTCTATAAATTAATGATAAAAGTTTCACAAATAAATCAAAACAAATGAACTATCCTTATAAGTAATTGCTGCAGCAATCACATAACAATAAGCAACAAACTGACAAGTACCTGAACTCCTTGCTTAGCTTTGGCCTCCAGCAAAGCGTCAAGCCTAGAGGATGCATGGACATGAAAAGGACGTCTTAGATAAAGTTCTGGGCACAGCCACCAGCCGCAAATAAAAATCTGCATAAAAAAAATTCAATAATCCAACAGGTAATCTGAATTAAAGAGCAAAGTAACTAATGTTTATTACAACTGAATCGTATGTACTTGAGCCGGAAAAAACGGACCTCCGATTTAGCATCTTCAATTGATGAAGCAATAGCATCAAAAGCTGCCCTACCATCAATAAACCATTGAGCCTGACTACCATCTTCAGTCAAGCCCCTAGGAGGAGCAAAGGAGCCAAAGCGTTGAGGATGACACCAACCTTCAGGAGGCCTAAGTCCAGCATCATTAATTGCAGCAACCCAATCTTTAACTCTAGCACCAGTCTTGGTTCTTAACTTTATGCTCTGAATACCACATGTGACCTTTGAAGTTTCCAATCATCTGTTAGCGAGTGCAATTATCTATAATATATGATTATATATACCAGATCATCTAAAAATTAACTATTTTCTGTGAAAAGGTAACATCCATCCCAAACTATTATTTTCTCTATTGGAAAAGAAGCCATGGAAGCCCGAAAGCCAACCTGTTCGGGGCAGAACTGGAAAACTTACAGTTTGGAAAATAATTGCAGCTAGATTAATAGAGTGACCACATACCAAGCGGAATTCTTCACTTTTCATTTTTCTTTTCTAGTTCCTATGCAAAACCTGAAAAGCATGGTATGTTTGAATTCCACTTAAGGATGCGAAGGGTTTTAACAAAGAAGAAGAGAGATTACACCTTACTAACAAAAGAGAGTCCCAATCTCAAAACTCAACCAGCTTGTGTGTAAAAGCCTAGTATATCCTTCCACAATAGGACATTCAAGTGTTGAGGAAATATAAAGAATTAAAGTTCCTTCTCAACTATTTTACTCTGGTTCATGCGACTCCTTTTTCTTAAAAATAGGCACTTAAATAATAAGTCAGATACTAACACACAGCAAGAATGCATGCCATCAGCAATTCAGGAAAGTATTCATAATTTTTCAATTCTCATATATCATAATCCTCTTAATTCAATAAAATCAGCAAAATCCCAAGAGAGGGTACACCATTATCAGTAGAGATTAGGCCCTGTACAAAAGCCTTGTCATTAAATTTGTAAGATGAATGCCAAGAAGAGAAGTTCAACTGAATCCCAGGACAGCAATACGATAATGGGGGATTATCGACCAGCCAAAAAAAAAAAAAAGGGACACTGATGCAGCTTACCTTAAATGCATGACGTAAAGGATTACGTTCCTTTGTTTCCAATGCTAACGATATTCGACCCTCACCACTGCCATCTGAAGCTGGTAGAACATCAAAAACAATTATATCCAAAGGTTTGGTGTCAAAAGGATCAGCTAGCAGGGCCAAGAAACCAGGTTTCAATACTGCCCACACCTGCATAAAATTATAAAACCAGGAAATTTGTATGACTCCTCTTAATGGTGAATGAATAGAAATTAGAAGTAGAACAGTTAACTCTTTGAGTCACAAATGAGCTCCCAAGGCCCTGATTAAACCATTAGAGTTGAGTGATCCTTAAAGGTTAGTTATTGCTCTGCTATCTCTGTGCGCTATTTGTAATTTTCTCTACAACTATAAAAGGCTTACTTCCCCAGCATGACCAAAAGCATTGCTATCTACAATTTTAATGACAATGTTTCAACTTTAGTAGTGCTAAGCTATAAATAGGTATGATTCCAAATGGAAACTCTAAACTGTAGGTCCCAAAAGTAGATGATTTCTATAGAATATCATTGATTCTTTGTTACCACAGGTAATTACCATGTGGGATGAAAGGCTACAACATTATCTTCTATTATTGTGACATAAATTGAGATTATGTATTAGTAATTCCACAAAGAACCCTGTAGAATATTCTAGACTGGAGATCTCACCATGTCTTATCCAACAGAATAGATGGTTGCAATAATGACCATTGATCCAAGTGCTTTTCCTAAGCATACTCCAGTACCTATTAAATGTGAATTTGAAATTGATGTATGAAAAAGACATGCTTTGGAACTAGTCTTTGTTTCTACCCTAACTTCATCTTGAAAAATAAACAAAACAATAACATGTGATTTTTACATAAATAATAACAGCAAGACCAAAAGTATTTGTAAACCATCTGAATGATTAAAGGAGGAGGAGAATATATTTGCAAACATGCATGTACTTAAAATGCACTTTAATGTGAAAAGTAAGAGGCATCATATGCCTATTACCAGAAGAATATTCAGCATTAGCCATTTAGATATTTTTCTAAAACTAAAAAACAATGATTTAGCACCACTCATGAGACATACAAGGTTGCATTACCTTCTGCGAGTTGTCATTACAGCAACTAAACCAATTACAAGCACAACATTTCCCAGAATCATCATTGTTGAAAATTTTTGATAAGTGCCTTGCTATAACGTAATCTTCTTTCAGCTTGGGACCATACTCCGGAGAAAATGACAATTTAGAGACCTCCAGAAATTTGCAAACCTACAATATGAATACCAGTTTGTGAAGGGCATAATCAACAACAACAAGATAAGGAAGACATGGAGAAAATATTTCAAATGCTAAGAAATTTGCAATAAAAACCCTAGGAAGGTCCAGCAGAATGCAACATCTTCCATACCAGCTGATTGATAATTAAGTAGGAAAAACAAGTATATTTAACATTTTCCTAGACCCCAACCCCAACTTATTTCACCCACTTAAAGTTGTGGCTAACAAATATATTATCCAAAAATATACTTCAGTTTTAACACAACTGAGACGTAGAAAAAATTTTACCATGACTATGAATTCCATATAATACTTCCGACAGTAAGATAAGCATCACATACTTGAAAATTAAGAGTCCAAGCATACCTCTCGGGAGTTCACAATATCCAAGTTTCCTAGAAAGTGATTCAAATATTCTTGCATTGCAACCTTTGCTCTGTCTGACATGGAATGCTGCCTTCCCAAGGCTGGACGAATAACGGGCAAGGCAGCACTTGATGGAACATCTCTGAACAAAAAACCCTCCTGTAAGAACTATAAGAATTACAAATTTACAACAGAGAAAGTTGTATTCCTTGGTTGTTTTCATCTTAACATGTGGCATAATCACCTGTTTTTAGCACTTTCATCATTATGCAAGGGAATAGTCTCATCGTCAGGATCATCATCATCTTGCACCATTGGAGCATGATCTCCTATTCCTAGATTTTGAAGCCATTCTTTAACCTTTAATGTAATGTTCCAATGATAAAGTACATTAAAAACAAACGCAAATGATAACAATGATAAGCTAAAAGTTTCACCAAAGCAAAACCAACTACATAAAAGTAATGCCATTTTGCACATACATGCTCCTGCTTCTCATGAATTTCCTCAAAAAAGGCTCGTCTCTTCAGTGCAAAGTGTAAATAGAATACTTGTGCTGCTTTCTTCAATAATTGCCACTTGAACTAAAGAAGCGCAAAACATAAAAAGAAAAGAAAAATTAATAAATTAGAAGTCATACTGCCACAAATGCACCTAATAAATTCCAGAAACAGAGCACTTTTGGTGGGTCAACGATAAACTTCAGACAATGGAATAGCTATTAACGACGTAGAAAAAAAAGAAGCTAACATACATAATATATAAAAAGGCCAGCCAAAAAAAAAATGACGCCTCAAATTGAAATCAATCAACACGCAATTATGTATGTAGCTTAAAACGCATCAAATTTAATTTAATTTTTTTTAAAAAAAAGCACAATAGCAACAATAGAAAAAAAAATTAAAAAGCAAAGTAAGAAAGAAACTTTATTGGTTTATCCGTCTTATTTAAAGGCATAGCAATAGTGAGTTAATCAAATGTCAAATTTAGCATCAAAATAATGAAACAAAGTAATGGAAAACTACGGTGGAATATGGAACTAGTAGAACATCTTGATTAAACCTATGAGCCAATTGGCAAATACCTTATCACAATTTTATGAAATAAAGCTCCTTATTAAAAACCCGACCCGACCCGACCCGTGAATAGCCAATCACAATCACATAACTCCATTTATTTTCCTTTTTTGCTTTTCGCAGATTCTCAGCATTTAAAAGCTAATAAAGCTAAAGCTAAAGGCCATTCCAAATTGAATTATAGAAACATTAATTTCAACAAAAAGCCACAATTAGAGATGATAGAGAGAAATTCGTGCCTGCTTGTATTGAAGCTCGATGGTGTAAGATAAAAGCACGGGGCTAATATCGCCAGCATCGGGTCTAGACACGGAGATGATATTGGCAGTCGGCAACTCATCGAAAATCCTAGTTGACTCCGGTGTGACGCCGGTGAAAGAGAAGAATGAAGCCATCATCGACGGCTGATGATGTTGTTGGCGATGCTGAGAAGTCGACGGTTCTGATTGTATTTTGACGTAACGCAGACCACTACTGCTGCCCATTAACTGCTCCGACGACGCCATATGTGAGTATTGTGATTCGAGTTGGTCTCTTTAAATCCAATAACAAGAAGGAGATTATAGAAGTGGATTGTCGTTTTGAATGGGATTGTATGTTTGGATCTAAGTAGAAGAGAAATACAATTTGGTTGGTTTCGCGTTTAGAAACAAAGTCAAACGCGAGAAAAGCGTCAAATCTGGAAAAGTTGAGAGAGAGAAAAATAAAGAATTGGTTGGTTTCGACTTGGACTTTTTTAAAACAAAGCAAGCACACAGCAGGAGCTAGAAAGAGAGGCAGAGACGTAGCTTTGAAATTGCCTGGGTTATGGATAGTCCTATTTTCAAGAAAACGGATATTCTAAACTAATAACTACCATTCATTAATTATATGTTAATGGACTGACTGGCTGATTGGAGCTTAATAGTAAATGATAATATCAAAATACTGAGAGCTGCTTTGCATTTTATGGTACCATATTTTAATATTCTAAAAAAATTTATAGAAAATAATATTTGATCTAATAAATTCAATAATATATATTTTTTTTTGTGTAAAATAAATATTAAAAAAATATATTATAATACCAAGCAACATTGTATAATTGCAATAGCTCTCTTTAATGATAGGATTGGGTAAAATTTCATTAAACCAATAATCAATTAAGTCCTAGTTAGTATTCCTTCTAGTACACCCTACCAGCAGAGTGAAGCCAGTTTATATGGAAAATCATTAGATAAGAATATTTTGTTTGCAGTAGAATCTCATTAAACCAAACTAATTGGTTTACCTCAACTTATAAACACGTACCCTATGTATCCTACATTTCTTAATAGCAATCTCGAGCATTATAATAGAATAATATTGCAGTCAAACCTAATCCCAATCTAACATATGTAATCGACCTAATCCCAATCTAACATATGTAATTGGAGAAACAAGCTCGCCTGCCATCGTAAAGATACAAAGGAAAATAATGTGATTTCAACTAAAAACTCCTAGTTGGAGTGACAAAGCAGTTGAACAACACATGATTATATTTTTATCTAGCTGTCCATTCCATAATAAAATTAATTAAGGATTCAAAATTTCACCACTGTAATTTGAAAAGGCTACCCTTTTTAATTTTATGCGACTGCTGATAATTTGAAAGGGAGTAAATAAATGTTCCATTTCATTTTCATACAGTAGGGAAGAAAAGGCAGCGGAGACATAAGCCAGAGCTTCTAAAGTGCATGCAAAATGGGTTTAATCGAGGTTGAAAAAAAAAAATTAAAAGTATAAATCAAGTGGTTCCGCATGTCCCAACAGTGAGTTCCACCATGTTTAGCCGACTATTTATCATAAAAAAAGGCATAATTCAACATATTGTAAAAGAAGCTACAGCTCATGGAATTCAAAAATTCTATATTTCAAAGAAATAGAACATTCCCATAAAATGAAAACATGGTAGCTTTCAAGAAACAAATTCCCAATAAACCAAGACATCAGTATCACTCAGCTATCAATATCCTGCATTCATCAGTCTGATGCAATCACTTCTTGGATTTCTTTGCTCCCCTGCAAAACAAGAAAAGATGAATTTCAAGTAATTAAAAAAAATGGTAGATACCATAAAGGTTCTCGGTATCTTTATCTTACTCAGTCTGCTGTGCAGCAGGTACTTCTTGTGCCTTCTCTCCCGGTCCCTGGAATACAAGAGAATGAAATTACCACATGCTAGATGACCAGATTGTTTAAGGAAAAACTGCATCTTCATGGTTAGAATTACAAGTTTTCTATCTTGCCTGTGCCAAACGCTCCTCTCTTCTGGCAATCTTTCTCTCCCTGCTTGCCTTGTTCTTTGCACGCTTAGCCTCAAACTGGTCCGACAAAGTCTTCTCTCTTGCCTTTTCAGCCTTTGACTTATGGATACTTTCCATCAACACACGTTTGTTTTTATAAACATTACCCTTGACCTTCATGTACATGTCATGATACATGTGCTTATCAATTTTTTTGGATTCCCGGTATTTGCGCAGCAGGCGCCTCAGAACACGCATTCTCCGCATCCAAAGGATCTTAGTTGGCAGCCTAGCCTCCCTGGTACCCTTGCGCTTACCTGAAAACATAAAAGTGCATCATATTTTCTATTGAGATCCATGGCTCTCTAAGATAAGACAGTTTTTTTTAAGTGTCAAATATTTGCTTTGGTGTACAAAGCTTGAGATTGCATCAATTGGACGAGACCCAAATATTTCTGAATGAGCCATACCATATCCAGAGTGGCGACCCTTTCTCTTGGCCTCCTTCATTCTACGTGCACGAGATCGGGAGTGAATCTTTGTTGGTTTCCTGATGATGAAACCATCCTTCACTAGCTTCCTAATGTTCTGCCCTGCATTCATTAACCATGACAAACAAATATTCAGGGAATCATGAGAATAGAAAAAATAAAAGAACAACAATTAATGAAGCATTGGCAGTATCTTTGATTTAAGACAATTTTTCAAGGAATCAAAATTCACTACAGAGACAATAAGATACTAAGAGAGAGAGAAAGAGAGAGAGAGAGACATAAAATGACTCAACACAAACACAAGCCAGGCCAAGCCAGTGAACCAGAAAATGCTAAATGGTTATCTTGCCATGTGAGAAATCTGCAGGGTGCAATTTGTTTGACAGATTATAAATGATGGATGAATAAAAACTAAGTATTGAATACATAAGCTGGCAAAAATACCTTCTCAAATTGCATGTCAACTGGATACTTTATGTTCAATAATCAAACCAGTTACATAAACGTTTTATCCCAGATCTTCTAACATGTGCAACACCCTATTAAATAACACATGTAACTCATGTTATCATTTGTTCTGCCATACCCACAATCACAGTCACTGCCACTTCTGCCACCACATCTTTCAGCTACTCCAATAGAGCCATAACCAACTTTCCTCATACGAAGAAAGAGAAGTCGCTCTTCAACACGCTATTACCACCTCAAATGATTTAACATCTAATAGCCTCAAACAACAAGAAACAGGCCACTTTCTTTGACAGTTAATGGAAAATTATACGTACAACTATGACTGCAAATGATTGAAATAACTTGAATATTGTGCGAATTTTAGAAGAGATTCATAAATTTTGCTTGGATTTAGGAATCTGGGTACTATTTAAATTGGCAATTGAATATATCTAGAACAGAAGATTCATGAGTTATAGATCAAAATTGATATATGATTTCATTAGAATATTAAGTAATATACATCTTAGGTTCAGTCTTGTTGGGTGCAAAATGAAATGATAGGGGGAGAAAAAGGAAACTTACTTGAGTTGGCCATGGAGATTTCATTGACCTCGTTAGGGTCGAGCCAGACCTTGCCTTTCCCGCACTTGAGCACGCTAGCTGCGAGCCGCTTCTGGAGCTTCAACGACACCATAGTTTCTCTTCGTTCTCTTTCGGCGTGATTGGCAACTAAAGGGTTTTGTGATTGGAAGCAGATATACTTTTATACAATGACCAACAGTATAGTTATTAGGATTTGGGTTTTTCATTTTAGGACTATTAAATAAATTGATCACAGAGTTTCTATAATTTCATATGTAGGCCTTTAGTTTTCAAAATGATAAAATTGCCCTCTAAAATTAGTTATTGAAAAATGTTCTTATAAATCTTATAAGATATTATTTTATTAATTAATTATTGAAAATGCTCTTTTATTTTGTTTAGTAATTTATTAATTAATACATGTAATTTTTTTTTTAAACATAATACATTAGATATTATTTTCTTGAAAGAGTTCTTATTTATAAAAAATATTATAAAAAAAATACTTTTCACCACAACTTTTTTATAATAATATATGCCTAAAAAATTTAAGATTCATAATAACACTAACTTTAAAATATTGAGTAATAAATTAGTTGTTTTGTATTAAAATTTAAGTAAATTAAAATACACATATCAATAAAAATTATCATTAAATTCAAAATAAAAGTAATTTATCATAAAAAATAATTCATTAAATTAATTTTAAATATATTACATATAGATATCTCATTTGTTTTTATAAATTAAATAAATATATACTTATTCTCGTAAATTATATTATTTATATGTTACATATGTTCAAGGAAAATTTTAATGAGTTAAGAATCATAGAAATATATCATGAAATTATTTAATTATATTATGATTAAATCATAGAATTGATCTTATTATAATTTTTTTTTAACATCAAGTAGAAAATTTAACATCGGTTATATTAGAATTCTAATATTAATTTTTAAAGTAGTATCATATTATTATCAATTTTTTTTATAAATTTGATTGATATTAATATTAGTCATGCTTACAAGCTTAATTTGATTTTTGAATAATATACAATACCATTTATCAACAACAAGAACAAAGATATTAACATAAAATAGATAAACTTCATGATTTTCATTTTATTTATTATTTTAGAATGGAAATATTATATAAATATACTATTTTTTAATTTTTTTTAATCTTATGATTTTTTTTATTATTTTTTAGTATATATTTAATATATGTATAATATATTTTTATATATATTTGATATATATCGTATTTTAAAAAAAAAAATTTTAAAAAATATTTTTAAATATATAATATTTTTGAAAAAATCCCTTTTAGAATTAGTGTTAACTTTAAAGTATGGCATCGAACATTAATTTAAAGCCCATAATTTTAGGCCTAAAAATGGCCCATAATTAGAAAAGGATATTTTTCAAGCATCCAATTTGACCCACGTGTCAATGTGCGAGGCTAATACCGCTTGGATCCAGCCCGCCAACACAGAAAATGTTCCGTTTACTATTCACATAATTCTTGTCCTTTGTCAGCTACCGAATCAAAGTTGGTTTCTCTTTCCTCGATTTTCCTGGACATTCCCGGGAAAATAAAATCCCCAAATTCATTTGTTTTCTTCTTCATTGTCAATTGTCAATTCTCTTCTTCTTCTTTTTTCCTTCGAATCGGAAATCATGATGGATATTTCTCTCATCGCCGATTCGGTAAAGGTAGCCACACAGCAAGGGCTAGGGATTGCGAATTCACTTCTCTACCGCCAAAATTTCTTCTCCAGCTGCAATCTCGCTCTCTCTGCCAGAGTCCTTCAAATCTCCGCCGTTATTTTCGATGCACTGGCTCCTCCACCTGTCAAACCTTACTCGCATAAAACCGTTCGCCGGACCCTTCTTCGCAAGAAGCGGCGGACGAGGCGGAGATCTTGCAGTGGCGGAGATGAGGATGGGGGCGAGGATTTCGGATTTTTTGGTGGTGATGGCGACGGTGATGGTGGTGGTCCCTTTGGTGGAGCTGGTGGAAGTTGGGGGGGTGGTAGAGGGTGGAATTTTGATAGATTTGGAGGGCAAAATTGGGACGAGTCTTCTTGGTCGTCGTCTTCTAAATTCGCTTATGGGTTCGTTTATGAGGTGATATATTGGATTGCCCTGTCGACTTGCATGCATTTCGCTTTCGAGAAGGCCGTGAGGATCATGGCCGTCGGGATTGCTGATAGTGAAAGAGTGAAGGTTCCTATCAGATTGACTTCGGTATGCTAATTTGGCAACTGATGTGATATTTCAAATTTATGAATGGAGGGGAATTGGGGATAATAGTTATTGTATTTAATTGGGGTTATCATAAACTATTTAGTTTATCTTTCTTTTTCATAGATAAATGTACATATTGTATATATATTTATCGACATTGTTTCTGTGAATTGATAAAAGGTGCCTTTTTTTTGTTGGTTGTTTTAATTTGGTGTAGCTAAATTGATTCACCTGATGAGCCTGAACAATCAAACATTTGTCAGTGACAGATTGGCTACTTATCAATATATTTAATAACAATACTAAACCAAGTTCAGATAACGTTGGGAAATTATTGCATGATACTGTAACCATATCGAGATTCTAGATTGAAATGTGCACAAGTATCATTGCCTATGGAGATACAAGCACTCTTGCTTTTTTTAAAACTAGATGATGGTGTTCTTAATTATCTGTTGCATTTGCATTATTCTGGGTTTATGGGGTCTTCATGTGTCTTATCTGCAATTATAGTTGACTTTAGTTTGGATATCAATGAAATTTGGATGAAATGCTAGGGTGTTTTTCCTTTTCTTTTTATCTGGCGTCTAGCATTCTGACTTTGGTCTTTCATTGTGACTTGGTTATAGAGATTGGTGGACGCTGAATTGGATTTGATAACATGTCTACAATCATGTATTTATGTGGAATGTGGATGTAGACTTCTTATCTATTTTGGCAAGAAACTCTGTCAATATAAAGTTGTATGTTGGAACCTGAAAATGTTTCATGGACTCCTGTCTGCAAAATATCTCAAGTGTTGAAGGTTCAGTATTAACCACGAAGACTTAGGCACCGCACTTCCATTATTTTGTGTAATAACCAATAAATTGTGTTGTGTTATAAATTGTTCATTGTTGTCTTGCCATGCATGGAAACTGGACGCCACCGTACTATTCTCACTTTTTTTTGCTTATGAACTGTTCACTTTTTTTTTCTTCTGATATCTAATATTTATTTTATGTCTATTTGCTTAGGTCCTTCTTGTTGACATATTTTTAGTTGATTATTTTACTGTTTTTTGTTGTTGCACTCTTAGGTAAAGTTTTTTTATCTTAAGTACTCCTTAAGAAGGAATTTTTTCATCAGATGAATAACGTACGAAACTAGAATGCGTTTAAAAATTCTTTGAACTTACTGTTTTGTTAGTTTATCATATTGCACGTATTCTCTTAGTTGTTTGAACCTAATCACATGAAGAGTCCATTAGTATTTCACTCATTGATGGTCATTTTGTGAATTCTTCTTGATTGACTGATTTTAAATTTCATCAAGTCCCTTTATGATCATCGGTTATGCTCTGTTCTTGTGCAAAGGATCAACTTAGTATTCATCAACACTTATAGATAAAATAATTATTGTGGGGATATTGGAACAATTTCCCAACTGGTGGTTGCAGCATAATACAAGGGCAACCATCTTGAATAAATGATTGTATTGCTTTTAGCAAAATATGCATTTGATCGGAAGGGCACACTTTCTGTAGGCAATGTATCATTATGAAAAGGCTTGGTGAGGGTGAAAATCTGTACTGCCACCAATTAGCGATACTGGTTATGTCAAGGAAGGGCTGTCTGACACTGAATGTCAAATATGTAAAAGAATATTCTCATTTTATTTGTTGGCTCTGGTCTTTTAGACAAAAACTAGTATTTAGGATTGCTGGACATTTATGATTGGGTCTTAGTATTTATTATTTTTGTACTGTGTAATAAGTAATGGTCCTATATTGGCAATGCAATTAAGTTTCTCTTTTGTTGCAATTATAGTGTTTGCATAGTTTAACAAAGTAGAGGAGATTCCTTGTAGCCTGGTTGGAAAGCCTTTGGTGAACTACAATCAGGTAAAGCCTTCATTAACTGGATGCTATACCAGCTAGCAATCTATCTGATGGCGTTCTTCTGTCGAATCTGTCAACAGGACCTATTTCTCCTTATCAGGAAATGCTTGAGAAATTAAGATTGCTGATGATGAAGTTCAGGGCTTTTTTCTCTTTTAGTTGCTGGTGGTAATTTATTAGATATCAACCAAGATCATCCTTGTTGGAATTTTAAGTGGTTTCACCTTATGAAGTTAAAATCACATGTTCTGGGGCAATAGAATCAAGTGTGACAGCCGTAGCAGTTGGTTTTTGCTGATGAGTGGGGAACATTCTAAGTGCAAGCCTCGGACAATTTATCATTTGAATTACATTCTTTGCCAGTTTTATTCCATCACTTGGTTATAGAGGCTTCTTCCTTGTCAAACGTTTGGCTGCTGCATAGATTTGTTCAGTTAATGGTTATAAACTGTTAATGGCTTCATTAACAGGAACGTTGAACTACATAGATAATTTCCTTTCAAGGTTTGGGGGCAACTGTGTGATCTAATGTAATAGCTTGTAACATTTCTATAAGAAGATTAGGTTCGGTTGTGATCATCGGATTGGTGCTGGATCTGATGTATTTTCATTTGTTGAAATATGAAACATCCGAATCAAATCCATCATAATATTCTTGAATCAAAAGAGATGGAGTTTAATCTGTTAAACACTATTGAAGGTTGGGAAGCACTTGTAATCTAGATAGTGACTCCAGTAGTTTCAGGTGCAAACTTTCCCTGGTTTTGATTCAGGTCCGCCACCAAACGTTAGAGAGATCAATGGAAAAATACAAGAGGATTATGTGAGTTTAGTTCGATGTTTTAATGAATTTGCTTTGCAATGTGTTGAACCAACCAAAGAAGAGCATTTATGGCGCAGCCAAAACTATAGTGCCTGAACCTTGGATTGGTAGTTTCTGTTGAGAGACAATGATAGAAAGCATTCACTTCAAGCATCAGGTTGGTCTTATTAATATAATTAAAGATATGATGATAATGATACCTGATAAAAGAAATTTTCAAAATGCAAGTGGCACTACTTACTTGAACCATATGACCAAGTTATTAAAATTTAAAGAAAATAAAAATTAAAATAAATTGACAAGTTGAAGTAAAGATTATTCTTGTCAAGTAATGAGCTGAGTCAGATGATATGATTTCAGTTTAAAATACAATATCCTTCTATGCAATTACATTTCATTACATAGATTATGGAAGACAAAAAGAAAAGAAAAGAAAAGAGTAGTTGAGCATTGGGGTTTGGTTCATGCATCTTCAATTATAAGGACACCAATTTCAACTTCTTCTCTCACTAACTTCCAAATTCCAATTCGAAAACTTAATCCAACATTTCAATTAATTAATAGAATTCCAATTCCAATCTAGGTGATTTATTTAAGTATTAATTTATCAATTAGGTGTGGCTCGTGAACTTCACAGTGTGGCTTTCTATTTACAAATTAAAAATATATTGCTGCTAAAAATTTTCCTTAAGCCTTTAATACTAATGCATGCATTATCTTTTAATTATTCCACACTTACAACGAAGTTGGAGTAAATTATCTTATAAAAATATGAATTTTTTTTTCCTTTCTTTTTAAATTTTTTTTTATAGGTTATAGGCTTTTACTTTCAAGGAAGGCTAAAGAAATTTTTTCTATGCAGTACAGGTGTAGCTATAAAATGGTCTATCATTCATCAATTTCTCTAGTAATTGATTAGGAAAACAGAGGCAAACGTTTCAACTTTCAACGGTATAGTGATGTTATGTTTCGATGTGGGTGGTTTTAAAGGAAATGTAAGAAGATTAAAGGTTGCTTAATTGGGGGCATCATTATTTGTCTTCCACCTGTCTTTAATTAATGGTTTTATGTTTACTATTATATCCTGTAATCAAACAAGGAGGGTGTTTGGATAGGAAGCTAAATGTTATAAGCTGTGTTTTAGGAAAAAATTAAGAAGTTTTATGATTTTTAAAATGTTTGGATAAAGAAAGAAGAGTATATTATTTTTAGAAAATATTGATTTAAATAAAATTTTAAATTTAAATTTTATGAATAAAAAAATTGATATTAAAAGATATTTATTCATTATGAATTCCTCTTAACTCAAATATAAATTAGTAAATTTAATAAATTTAAATACTATATGATCATATAAAAAAAATTAAAAAATTATTTAAAATAGTTAAAATAAAAAATTAATTAATGATGTAACGACCTACATTTACTTTCTAAACAAGATTAGGAGACAGAAATATGATAAACTACTAAATAGTTTAAAATAATGGAGTTATAAATTAGAAAAATTTAAAAATTCATTTTTAATTTTTACTTATAAAATTTTTATAATTAAATAATAGATTGTCTTCTAATTTGCTAAGAATTATTTTTTGATAAATACATTTAATTTTTCTCAACTAAACGAAATTTTAGTAGGTGTTTGATAAAATTTTTTAATATAATTATTAATTTTTTTATTCTTAAAATTATATTAAAGTCGTTTAATTAATGATAATTATTAATTGTTAAGTAATCAAATCAGATACTATTTATAAAAAATTTTCGAGAGAATTTCTACTTATTAAAAAAAAAAAAGAACTCATTTTATTAATTTACTAAATCAAAAGACAAAATATCCAAAAAAAATTGGAGTGGAAATATACTAATGAGAGTCTGACAATAAATGAGTTCCCCTAACCAATCTATGGGCAATCTCGTTCGGAAACCTCCTTACAACTGAGAAATACAGAGATTCTAAATCTTGAATAAGACTTTTACAATCTTCAAACACTAAGCCAACAGTTAAAGCAAGCAAGATATAATTTTCTTGGTGTGCATACTTCACATGTGTATTCACTACATATTCAGTGTGGGAGACCTTGCTGTCGCACAGTTTGAAGTTCGACTACAAATCCCTTCTTTATATGGAACTTTGAATAATGGTTTTTTCCAATCTATAAACTATAATTATTAATATTCCGGTCTACAACAAGGAAATTAAAGGTTAACGTAGCTCTTGTGGGAGTCAGGAGTGAAACCATTCCTCTTTATTTAGGGGATTATAAATTGTTTTATTATTATAAAAAATTTAAATGTTAAAGTTATTAAATATATAACATAAAAAAATTATTATTATTAGTTGAAATCAAAGCATAATAATAAGTACTTTCATAATATCATATGCTTAAAAAAATATTAAAAAAATTAAGAAAATAAACTCAATATTATTTTCATCTATAATAAGTTTCACATGAAATTTTTCCACCAATCCAATAAAGGAAATAATTAATTTTTTTTAAAATACTAATTTACATATTTTAGAAAAAATAATATATTAATTTAGAGCAAACAAGCAAAACTAATTAATTAAGCAAAATAAAAAAAAAATAAAAAATACATTAGTAAAGAAGAAAAAAGATTTATTATAATATTTACATAATTCAATTAACAAAATATATTTTTTTAGTAAAAAAAAATTATATGAGGAAAAGAAAATAAATAATGAACTCATATATTTATATAATAAGTGATTATATAATTTTAGAAGTATTATAATGACACCATAATAGCGGCATCTCAAAATTCACTATGATATATAAAGTTGATTAGCACTCAAAAGTCAAACACCAAATGAAAACTAAACAATCTCAGCACAGTAACATTAATTAAAATTTTAAAACACAAAACACCATTAATTAAATTCGATTTAGTTCATTTATAATACACTTTAACAAGGACAACGACGGTGATTCTGACAGTGGCTGACGAAGTCATCAAGCATCCACAGATCCACCGACTCGGCCTCATAGCCGCTTGAGTTTCCACTTAGCTGAGCCGCCATCTGTTCTGGCTCCAACCCCAGAAACGTTTCAAGGCTCCAAATTTGATCTTTCAACTCATAATCACTTTGATACCCGACACCACTCGTGTATGATGGCGGAGCCATCTCAGAATTCGTCAGGCAGCGCTTCTTTGAAGGTGGTGGCGGAGCTGGAGCTGGAACTGCTAGTGGTTGTTGTGATGGCTGGGCGAAATTGAGTTTGGCTTTATCACCACGGATACGCTTGGCGGCTTCATCATAGGCTTTGGCGGCTTCTTCAGCTGTGCTGTAAGTACCGAGCCAAACACGGACTCCTTTGTGTGGGTCTCTGATCTCAGCAGCCCATTTTCCCCATGGCCTTTGCCTTATTCCTCTGTAAATATTTTTTCGAACCCTAGGAGTCTTTTTCCTTCCCTTTACAGTTACTTCATTACCAATTGGCTTCTCAATCATCTTCTCACTGCCACTGCCCACTAAAATCAAACAAAACAATAATCAATAGTTCAATATTCTTTAGTTTTTACGAAAAAAATAGAAATCAAACAAAATTAAGTGTTACCTTCTTTGATCAGCTGATTTGGCTTTGGGAGAAGTTTAAGATCAAATTGGGTAGGTAGGGATTTATCTTTGTTGCCATTGTTAGGATAATCCAATCCAAGAAAATCAGGGAAGGTATCAAGCTCAGACCAGAGATCCTCAACTGTCAATCGCCGGCTATGTTTCACGTCGACGAAATCAGATATAATAGCACCACCACACATGATTCCAAAAGAGAGAGAGTTTTATGTGTGTATTAAAGTGAGAGACATGAGAGTAGTGTGTTTTTATAGAGCGACGGTTACAACGAATCTACCACAAAGCGACAACGGATCATAAACGTTTTGTGGGGTCACGTTTGTCTCTTCTGAGTATATGATCAGACGGTAGAGATTGAATCAGGTAAAAAGCCAGGACAGATTAGAGATGTGCGTGCAGGAGATACTGAACGCCAGATTTTTACAGTAGGGACCATCTCAGGTGCTAGTTACGTGACACGTGGATCAAGTGAGTAGTTGACGTGGCAAATCCTAATTGGGTAAATAAATGGTGCTGATTGTTTTTATCCAGCTCAGAGTAACGCAGTCCATGATTAAAACAGGCCAGTCCAGTGAAGGAACTTGTGTGTTTTTTAATTTTTTACTAAATGTGTGATTGGTATAAAAGTGCGATTGTCAAATCGCAAATCGCTAAAAGCAGTTTATAGCTGCTTATGAAATTTACCGATTAAAGAGAAATTTTGTCATAATCGAAGTTTTTAATTGGCCAATCAAACAACACAAATTTTCTCAACTGACAATGTACATATTAACAATCGGCAATTAGAGATATTTAATTGACCAACCAAACAGCCCCTAGTAGCCCAATAACTCACAACAATCAGCTCTTATATAAGATCCACGACATTTTTTTTTTTTTAACCATCAAGCCATAAACTCATGCGATCTCTTGCAGCAATTAATACCAATAATTGAATAGGTGTCTTGTAATGTAGTAGCAACTAAAACTAAATACTAAATCTGTATTCTAAAATTGAATTTCAAAAACAGCAACTCATTTAGAGACAACAGTACTTGTTATTCCTAATAAAATTTTAAAAAAAGAAAGAAGCCAAGGCTAACATAATTGCAAATGAAAGTGCAGAATTATCCAAGAGCAGAAACATAACTAATTCACTGGCTATTAAGATGAACTGGTCATACCTTGCAAATTATGCAAATTCAATGAAGCAAAGAACCAAGTCTGAATAATAATGGTTAAACTGCAAACATGACGACTTATGTCCACTATTTATCATCGAGTATCTTTTACAATATAAAAGAAACATGAGAACTTCAAAAAGCAAGCCAAAAATGCTGAGATAAGAAATACCTCTCTCACACAGTACACTGCAATATAATAGGAAAATTTACAAAGCTTTCTCGGAAGTATCGATTGATGATTATATTCCATCAATTCAACAAAAATGAATTCCGCCACTTCCTATATGCACGCCATGATTATCAATTGAAATTCATACAGCAAAACCTCTATAAATTAAAATTGTTGGGATTTATAAATTCTATTAATTAAAAAAAATATTAATTAATCGAATATTAATTTAGCCTATTAACTCAAATTGGGAAAATAAAAATTATTATATAATAAAAATTATGAATTCATTGAGTATTAATTTATAGAGGTTTTACTGTATATTCAAGTAAAATGTCCTCATTCCCTGCAGAGTTCGTGCGAGGGGAAAGCTATCAACCTAAATGGGAAAGCTAAAATACAAATGCAAATTGCAGAATCTGTCTAGTCTACCATTTTAGTCAAACGGTGAATGGTACTCTTTGCAATCCTATTAGTAGGATCAATCTTCAGAACAGTCCTCAGGTCTTCAGCTCCAAGTTTGCATTTTTCCATACTTTCATACAGGAGTGCACGTTGTACAAGGACAGATACATTTGCATCATCATCTTCAAGCACCTGCATGGCATGAAGAAAACTATAAATTTCCTACTCCAGCAATGCAGTAAAAATAGAGAAAAGTCAGAATTAGCATGAAGAGAGCAGGTGCCAGCACTCGACACATCACTGTCTGTTGTGCATCGCACCAACAGATGCATAGACCTTCAAATGGGTAATGGTTAGTTGCTTACGTAGGATTTACTTGATCATGTTTTTAATATCTAATTTACAGGCATGTGGTACAGGTCCAAGCAAATACTGTCATAGTTCAAAACAAGACAAGCAAGATCAGTTAATTAGAGTATTCGCTGAGAACAACGCATCAACCAAACTAGAAGATAGTATACAGCTAATCTAATATTGCTTCTCTTTAAGGTCTAACCACGCCACATATCAAAAGCTGATTCTTTTGTTTCCTACAGAGTCTGCATTTACGTCCCAAGACATAGGACAAGTAACCTCAATTCCCATTTCTATATACAAATAACAGAACATTTTGGATTTATAAATCTACCACCAATGATCAATAAGTAAGATGATAGACATGACTACAAACCATTGAGAAAAATGTAAGACAGGATTATACCTTTGTACAGTCAGCCACCGCCTTCTTATACTCTCCAACTTCTTTATAGCATGAAGCTCTGCATGACAAAACCTCTGCGGTGGAAGCCTTATCACCAGTTCTCTCAAAAAGTACTGCAGCCCAAGACAACCACTTGATGGCATCTGCATATTGCCCCTGGTTTTTATTATCAACACCCTTGTTCTTTGTCATAGAAGGTGTGACCCCAGCAGGAGGAGGTGGAAGCCCTTCAAGCTCAATTGTGGCACCACCTGAATCATCTCCGGCTCCTCCAAAATCTGAATCCAATCCCCAATCATCAAGTTCTGAAAACTGCTGCACTCCTGCTCCTCCAGATGCTGTTGCAATACCTCCCGAGGAAGAGGAGAAGATGTCAAGTGGATCCCCGCTTGAGGTTTGAACAGAAGAATGCTTCTGAGAAGAGAAGTCCTTGTTGGGCATCCCAAAATCATCAAAATTTGAGACGGAAGTGGTATTCGAACCCAAAAATCCACTGTTGTTCACACTAAAACCACCTGATGGAAATGTTGTTGTGCTTGGTTTCACAGCATTTTGAAAATCTCCAAATGCATCATTTCCAGCATTAGTCTTACCACTTCTATTTGCCGAGTTAAGATTACCAGATTGTTGTTTTGATCCAAAATCAACCAAAGTACCAAATGGATCCCTATTTCCACCCATCCCACCTCCAACTCCACTTCCACCCGTCATCTTTTTCATTGAAGGACCACCAAGATTTGGACTTTTATTACTAGTAATATTGGCATTGCCATTACCAGCAGCATTAACATTGCTATTGTTTTTATTGTAGCCACCAGAATAATTCCCAAAATTATCATTAGAACCACAACGTCCATCACTTTTCACAGGATTACTCGTTTTTGGCAATGAATCAGCGAGATTCCCCATCGAATAGGCACTATAATTCGATATGGCAGCAGCATTTTTCAAAGGAACATTGCTATTGCCCTTATTTCCCTGTCCTAAAGCGGAGGTAACCAGATCCCCAAACAAATTTGGGTTCTTCTCCGCAATCCCAAAACCAGAACCCGAACTCGATGAATTCCAGCTCTTCCCAAATATATCGCCCACCATGGAAGTGGACCCATTTAGGCAGGGACGAGTAGGTTGACTGGGTGCGGGTTGGTGAGTCCAGGAAGGCTTATTCGGTCGCCACGGGGGCTTTGATTGAGTAGTTGTTGAAGATGAATACGAGGAATATGAAGAAGTTTGATTCTTTTGGTCATTTAGGGATTTGGGTTTGTTCGAACCAATTCCGAAATCAAAATTGAGGTTGTTTAATGACCCAGATGAACCTTTCCCGTAATTTGAGTTCATTATTTTGGCTTGTTTCTAGAAGATTCAATAAAAAGAAAATAAAATTGGTTGGGATCTGAGAGAGAAAATTAAATCTGTTAAAGCTGATAACGTAACTGCTAATTAGAAGGCGAGAAATAGAAGATCAGAGAAGCCAAACACAAGCAGAGTAAATCAGATATAGAAGAAGTGGGTAGTAATCGCCTAAGCGGTGTCCGGTGACGATGGAGAGACGGAAAGGCCTTTTCTGTTGATTGAAGTTGTATCTTTAGGACATCTGAATGCGTGAATCTTGTGGCGATGCTATGTTTGTTATAAAGGGTTAATTTTGCTCCTTTTCTAAGGTTATTTTTGGTAAGTTATTAGAGCCTGCTCGCAATCATGGAAGCCGATTTGCATAATAATAATTTACTTCAGCAAATCTTAATCTCTAATAATACTGAAACTGAAATTTTTCTTTTTTTTCTTTTTTCTTAATAACTGAGAATTTTATCATTACTTGAATCCCTAATGTAGCCTCTCTTCTTTTTTCCCAAAGCGCCCTAATCTACCCCATTTAACTATTTTACTAGTCTCGTATGATTACCATAGTTTCTCTTACTTGATTCATGAATCCCAATACTACAAATTGAACCTATTGTAAGAACTATCTCTTGTGAATGGTCAAGTATTCAAGTATAATGATAGAATAATCTCAGATAATGTTTTACTCTCTAGTCTCAAAATGTCGGAACATAATAAACCAAATAACAATGTAGAACATAGTTTTAACTTTTAACATCCTGCGCAATAACAGCTACTCTTTGGATATTGAATGGATTGCACTAACTGAGAAAGAAAGTAAACCCATGTTTATATCCCTATCCTGAATTCAAACTAAATTGGTTGGAGAAAATAAAATAAAGGGATAAGTTATGTTTTGTAAACATAATTAGTTTATGAGCAGAGAGTAGCCGTAATCAAATGTCTAACAAAATTCACAACAGAATTTTCTAATAATAATATGTAGAAAATGGCTTTCCATAAAGATGCCAGAAAACATGCACAAGTTACTGACACTCGAAAGTGCAAGAACCAAGTCAGCATCCCAGAGAAAAGGAAAATTATAGATTTCTTAATTTGATGTTCTCTTATCTAGATTTTGAAAGTACGAAATTGAATTCTCAGTCTAGAGAACTATATATTGAGTTATCAAGTACTCGAAGATGCTGTATCTCCACCCTGAGCCTGTGTTGAAGTTGGTTGTTGCACAGGCTGTCCCCTCTGCGCTGGCTCTCTCCTCTCCACCTGCATTGTTTCTCGGCGTCTATCATACCTCATGCGAGGCCTGCGACTAGCATGCGTGCTATTATAGTGATATATAGGCCTTGAAATGACCTTCCCATCAACAAACAAATCGCCTGGTTCAAACCCAAAGGAGATGAAATGAAAACTGTTGCTTCCCAAGAAACATCAAATAGATAATTTAAGTAATTGAAGTTCAAAACAAGACAATATCAACCTCCATAATCCTTGTTAGGAACGTCGATATATGAATCTGGCAAAACCCAAAGAACACCAGGCAGCCCTATTCATGCAGAATTCATTAATCAGGCATGAATCAGTCTAAATATAAAAATCATTACAAAAACTGCCAAGCTGCAGGTATAAGCAGAATTCATAACAAGAAACCAGGCTGATTTCGTCAAGGATCCAAATGATTCAAATCACTGCATATTCTATGAACCAAACTAAAATGGTGAAAAAAGCTAAAACTTTCAATCTGGCACTCTAAACCTCAAAACCTTAAGCAGCCACTGTAAATGAAATTAAAGCAAATACCCGAGATGAAAATGAACAAAGGAATCTAAAATAGCTTTTAATCCCTAAACCCCTTAAACCCTAATAGAAGAAGAAAAATGAAATAACCTTTAACTTTGTGGGAAAGCTCCTCAGAAATCAAAGCACCGAACCCAGTATAGGTCACAGTGGAAACCGAATAAATTTTCTTCTTCGCCTCCTCTTCACTAAAATATACCATCCAATCAATAGGCAAAAAAATAAATAAAAAGAAACACAAATCGAACTTACAAAAAACACAAAATAAAAAATTAAACCCAAATCGAAAGCCAGTAAACTCAGTACCTGCCCACGACAGAAGCTAGGGTTTTAATGTAGATGTTGATCATTTCCGCTTCGGTTGGTTTTGGATCTTTTGGGAACTCCATGACGATAAGCCAGTGCTCATAGTCGCAGCCATCCAACATGATAGTTTCTTTTGGTGGTCGGTTGCTCCAATTGGGCGATGGGTCGTTCAGCGGCGAGTAACCTGACTTTGAAGTTTTGAACCGGGTCGGGATTTTGATATGGTCAGGGTCGAGTTGGGACAGTGGGATTTTGTCTACGAGAGAAAAAACGAAGCGAGAACGAGAAGAGAGTGAAGATGATGATGAAGAAGAAGAAGTGAGGGTTCTGGTAACGAATGATGCTAAATTGCGCCGGATGGCTAAGTACGCCATTGCTCCCAAACTCGCTGGTTCTGTTTCTCCCCTTAGACTATGAAATTGATTGTTTTTGTGATGACAACGGGCTTATTTTAACTTGTTCGATTGAAACGACGACGCTTTGGTATGATTATGATTTATTAAAATAACTCGTGTAAAAATTTAATTTAATCAATAAATTTATGTATTTAGAATAAATTTTATATTTGAGTTTTATTGTTGTAATAATTATAAAAAAAAAATAAAATTATTTTCTCATTTTACTCTCTATATAGAATTCAATTGAATTAAATTCTTGCAGAATTTGAGTTTTCAAATGGAGGGATTAAAACTGTGCATTGGAGCACCAAGTAATGATGTGGAAATATAACAGAATTGTGCACATCATGAAAATTAGATAACAATATTTTTCCATTAGATGGGAAAAGCACCATCGCCTTGTAGTAGGTAGAAGTAATGATGCAAAAGATGCTTCTAAAGGAGGACAAGAAAGATACAGAAAGGTAGCAGTTGCAATTATAATCACTTATGAGCAAGGGGGTGGAAATTGGACTCCTGTATAGCTTACTTTCGCATTTTGGCACGCAGAGGTGAAAGGTTGCTTTTTACTACCACTGTACTTCAAATTTATATTTGACATTTGAACTCCTTTACAGGGGAATTGCTTGCTGCACTCAAGATTCACTCCAACTTCTGATACTGATGTTCCCCTTATGTTCATGTATTTAACATCACTGATCTGTACCTTTGATGGCTGCATTTATGCAAATTACATATAATATTAGTTATATTATATCTTTTTAACTTTCAAAAGACAAAAAGGTGTTGCCAATGTGCTAGTAGCCCGATAGTCAAGGATTTGTCTCATATATAATGCAGGAAGTTAGGTATTTGAATTTCAGATTTGTCAAAAAGAATTTTTTTTTTTTTTTTAAAAAAGACAATGGGGTTAGCATGTATACCGAATTCGATTTTGATCCGTAAGTTTGATCAATAATAATAGGGTTTTTGACGTTTTCCATAATGATGTCCTGGAAAGTCAAGCTTGAAGCTAAGCCTGGAGGTGATCCTGCCCATGTTTTGATTCTGATTCCATTATCAGTGTTCTTTAATGTGCAGTTTGTCACAAAGATACCTCTCACATCCTTCTCATCTGGGTACTTTCCAAGACTGCCAATACTGTGGTGGAGGTGTAAAATGAGATTATTAGCTAGGGAGATTGCAAACAGAAAGGGTACCGTCTCAGAGCACTAGACTTTCTGCATTGGAGTAATAGGCAAATGTTGAATACAGAGTTATAATTACCTGATGCCATGTCCAGGGCCACATAGTACTTTCTTGATGGTTATATCAGTGCTTCCATGAATCATACCAACACAATCATCTCCAGTAGCAATAACACTTCTAACTATTTTCACTTGATTGGATTGGCTAATATGGATGCCATCAGTATTGGGGCTATCTTCAGGAGCAATTAAATGGACATTTATGGCTTTAATATTCTGGCTGAGAACAATGCCAACATGGAATCCCATTGGATTCACAGAAGTCAACTGTTTTATAATTCCATTATTCACATGATAGAGTTTAATAGACTGCACCAAAAGAAAATTATCAATTTCAAACCATTTTCTAGTAAAGAACAATTAATTCTGATATATAGTTTGTTTGTAATTTGCTTACTGCTGGGAAAACACTGCCTCCACCATCATTATATTTCCATACGTTAGTGCCTTGGCCATCAATAGTGCCTGTTCCAGCAACTATCAAGCCATTTACATTTTGGAATAAAATCCAAAAATCTTCTGCATAGCTACTCATATCTGATACTGCTTTGATAGTTCCTATAATTTGAACCATGGTGGGAGCTGTATTTTGGCATGGTCCTGCAAATATCATTTCTGATGCTAAGTATACTCCTTTCGGGATTAGTAGCCTTGCCCGCCCTTTATAATCGCAAGTTGCCTTCCATGCCTTAATAAAACTCTACAAACAAGAAACTCAGAAATTTAGTTTACTTTCTTTTCAACACTATTGATTATCACAAGCACTCTTACCAATGCATTATCGGTTCTTGAATCACCCTTGACACCAAATTGTATCACGTTAAAGATTTTCTCAGTAGGATCTTTTTTTTCAACAAGGCGAGGATGTGGTTTAATGGCATGACGCAGAACAAGACCCTTATTAGCCTCACAAGAGGGCATTGCTAATGATAAGAATATTAAGAGAAGAATGGCATTTGCCAATAAATCTTGTGTTAAGGCCATTGCCATTCTTCTTCAAACCGACTAGGAAATCTGTATGCTTTTTTATTGTTAGCAAAACTAAAAAACATATACGTATATATTAAAAGAAGAAGAAGAAGCCCCAATAAGGAGGCTTGATTAACGTGAATGTGGCAAAAGTTGTCTTTCCATGTCTCTTTCTTTATACCATTGTTTTAGCCAAACAATGGTTCAGGATTAATAAGCTATCTATAGGATTTTCATACTTTTCGGTAGCTTTTCCATAATTAGTGTTAGTGTTATCTTCCTCGCATTTAGGAGCAATAATCTGTCTATCTTTTTTTTTTTTTTTTCAAAGGCTGCTATTTAATTATCCGTTTTATTAGGCTCTGTATTTAGGCCACCAAATTAATACCAACATTGCTACAATTACAAGAACATGAAAGCAGAAGCAATTTCTCCCCTGAATTAAATGAGGCTTCTCTGGAAATGATCACACCGCCCAGTGCTTACCATATAGACGAGACTTTAGGGTAGTGGCAATCTTTGGACAAGGAATCCTAATAGATTGCTTCGTGATCGAACTCTTTTGGAAAATCAAATTTTCCAGTTTTCTAGTTTTTGCCGTTTCTTTAGCTTCTTTGCTTCTGTTTCATCAACAAAGAATTCCAAACAGGATCCATTTTGCATCTCCCGTTTCAGGTTATAACTAGAATATAGACTATCAGTTTTTTTTTTTAAATAAAAAAATAAAACTACAATATAGACTATCAAAAGCTGTCGTTTAAAAAAAAAAGCTGTAGCTTAGCAGTGATCAGCCTCTCAAGGAAAAAATTTTAGATTAACTTAATACATTAAATTGTATCAACAGTAATTATATGGGTTCATGGGGCTGCTGTCTACTTTTACACAGCAGCCCCTTACGTGATCCATTTTAATTACTTAAAAAATTTTAAAAAAATTTTTAAAAATTATATTTTGATAGTGTTTGATATAATGAATCTATTGATGTATTTTTCATGCTAAACAAAAATCATTTGAACTGTTAAAAATATACATTTAATTTTCAATATATTTTTAGCAGTTCAAATAATTTTTGTTTAGCATGAAAAATATATCAATAGATTCATTATATCAAATACTATCAAAATATAATTTTTAAAAATTTTTTTAAAATTTTTTAAGTAATTAAAATGGATCACATAAGGGACTGCTGCGTAAAAATACACAACAACCCTCTCAACCCTAATTATAAATTATTAAATAATAATTATTTATAAAATTAATATAATAATTAATTATTTAAATAATTTATATTATAATTAACACGAATCAGATAATTATTAATTAATTTATAAATATTGTTAAATTAAATTTACTTAATAATTTTTTTTCAGCTAAAAGGTCACTTTCATCTATCTGCCACGTCAGTTTTAGTTGGATATAGATTTTTTCATGTTTTATATATATATATATAGATGAATAATAAAAATGACTCGCCACTTGCTACTTCCCTCGCAGCTTCAAGTTCGCGTTCTTAATCACAGTCTTACCTCAACAATATGCGCTCGTCGTAGCTCGCACTTTATTATCGCCGTCTCAAATAAAATTATTTGAGAACATTATCACCTTACCTTTTAAAAATAAAAAAAAAAACAAAGGCGGCTCTCTTTTTCTGGGAGTATTCACTTTGTCTTCGGGCAAATAGCAGATCTATTTGGTCAAGATTTACAATTTCAAGATACTTTAGACCCATACGGACACGTATTTTCTTTCTGTTGGCCATTGCTTCTGCTCTGTATTGATATGAACGGAACTGCCTAATCTAATTTAATTAAACCTCTACAGTGTCCTCTGATCTTTGTTATCAAAGAAATTGAAAATGGCGATTCTCACATCTGAACTTTTAAGGAAAGTACAGGCAGCTCACGAGTTTGACTATGATGCCTTGTTTCGCTACGCCTCTGCTAATGTCGCTGGCTTCCCCGTCTCTCCCTCTATCTTCATCGTCAAACAGGTATTTATCTGGATTTTAATCCTCTTTAGAATTTCTACTTCTCTCTCGTTCTTTTCTTTAAACTCTTTTTTTTTTTTGTTAATCTAGTTCGGGCATGGACAATCGAACCCTACGTTTCTATTGGAAGCAGGTAACGGAGTCTCCATGAAACGCTACGTTTTAAGGAAGAAACCTCCTGGCAAATTACTCCAATCTGCTCATGCCGTCGACAGAGAGTATCTGGTAGTTTTGGTTAATTGTTTTTTCTTTTAAGACTTAATTGTTAAATGTAATTTCGTTTTTTTCTTGTTTGGGTCCGATTGAGTCTTTAAGAAGAAATAAAGCTGCAAGTTACTATACTATCATAATAGAAATCAAAGCTTAATTCTTTTTATTTTGCCGCGCTTTTAAAAATTTTTAAATTATTTTTACAGGTTCTACGGGCTCTGGGTGAACACACACAAGTTCCGGTTCCTAAAGTGTTTTGCTTGTGTACGGATCCGAGTCTAATCGGAACTGCATTTTACATTATGGAGTATCTGGAAGGACGGATTTTTATGGACCCCAAGTTACCGGTACAGTATTATGTCTGGTTTTGTTTTGTAAATTTGACCTTGCAAACATAATGCTATTGAATTTCTTTTTGTTAATTGTTGTGATATAAGTTGAGGAATGGAAGAATTGAGCCAATATTTGTTTGGTCAGGGCCTGGCACCTGAGAGGAGGAGGGCAATATATCTAGAAACTGCAAGAGTGTTGGCTGCTTTACATTCTGTTAATGTGGATGCCATTGGGCTTGGGAAATATGGACGGAGGGATAACTATTGTAAACGACAGGTCCGTGGATATTGTTAGCTTCTCTAATGCTGCATTAATTTTTTCTAAGAAGGGAGCAATATCGTGATGATCTTGGTAGGCGGAGAAGTACAACAGAAGGTTTTATAGTCTATGGTGGTGCTTATGGCTATTTTATTTTGCATTTAGGTAGAGAGATGGGCCAAACAATACATTGCATCGACTGGTGAGGCTAAGTCTCCAAGAAATCCAAAGATGTTGGAGCTCTCTGATTGGTTACTGCAACATATTCCTCCTGAAGATTCAATTGAAGCATCAACAGGCATAGTTCATGGAGACTTTCGCATTGATAATGTTGTTTTTCATCCCACTGAGGTCTGTTGCTTTGAAGATTTTTATTAATTCAAATGCATATATTTCATCTTTGGCAAACTTATCTGGGTCCTTAGATGTTTGACATAAATATCTCTATCAAGTCTATGATGTAGAGAGATGTGGATGCAGTAACATTTAGGCTTTGTTATTCTTATTCTGTTCAAACTTCAATTTTTATGAATATTTTGGAGCTGCTTAATTTATTTGAGTAATTGGTCTGAGGAGAAACCTTAATAATGCAGGATCGGGTGATTGGTATTCTTGACTGGGAATTGTCTACTCTTGGAAATCAGATGAGTGATGTTGCCCATATTACTTTGGTAATGCACCTTTTTCTTTCTCTATATTTTTTTTCTACATACAGATGCTATAATATTTTGCTGAAACTCTGCTTTTGTTCATTTGTATTTGTTGATTTTCATGGTTGGTGAAAAGCTATACTTTATTCTTAAGTGTACATCTAAGTTAACTGCTTTCATCTTTCTTGGCAGGCTTATATTGTGGATATTAACCTTGACAATGAACACACGGGTAAAGGCTTTGAACTCACTGGAATTCCAGAAGGGATTCCTTCACAGGCAGAATATCTAGCAGAATACTGCTCTACATCTGTAAGATTCTTTTCTGAAGGATTGATTTGAATGTGCTGTCTAGGAACATTTTTCAAATTTCAAGTCATGAGGAAATCAAAGTATGTGAAAGATTTATGCATTGGGTTTTTTAAGAAAGAGATCTAGTGGGTGGTTGACAAACTTGATACAGTTAGGACTTAGGCTGAAAGTATTAGGACTTAGGGAAAGTATCAATTAATTAGATTTACAGACTATAAATCTATGCTAAATGCTTGTTCTCATGAGTTTCTGAATGTAAGTACTTAAAAACATAAGGAAACTGACTGATAACTTCAATACTTTCTGTTTTATGAAAGTCATGAATGTTTGTGAGGAGTAATTCCAGCAAATTTTTATATCATGTAACAATGGAGCTACTTGTGCCTCTATGAGTGGGCATTTTGGTCTTTGTAGTTGCTTATAGTTGATATATACATGTTTGCTGAACTGATTAAAAAGATTTTATTTTATTTTATTTTTTTGTGCTGGAAATGCTGCAATCTAGGGAAAACCATGGCCTGCTAACGTGTGGAAGTTCTATGTTGCCTTTGCTATGTTCCGTGCGGCATCAATCTATGCAGGAGTACATAGTCGATGGATCATGGTAATCTCGTAAAGACAATTTATTTGTTTGTTTGTTTGTTTTTTCTTGCTAATCTGGTGGTAAAAGCCTTTGTCAGAGAAGGTTAATATATTAACATAAGATTTTGTCACCAAATGCAGGGTAATGCTACAGGAGGCGCACGTGCCCAAAACGCAGGAAGTCAAGTTAATGATCTCATAGACTCTGCATGGGCTTTTATTGAGAGAAAATCCGTGCTTCCTCTTCACCCTCCATCTGGTAGCTCCACCATTTCATAATTTATTGGTCTACCGACTATTTTATTGTCAACAATTCCCTTACAAAGTTAATTTTAATAATATTATTTGGTATATAAGTTCATAGTTCATTTAGCATGTGAAGCCTAAAACCAATGAGAAGGCTGAGGGGTTGAGAAAGAAAATTTATAAAAGGTCAGAGTTATGATTGCATGAACTGTGTGTAGAGTAGCTGACAATAAAAGAATATACCTAGGTTCTTTGAGCTCATCATGATAAGCTTTTACCTCTTCATTCTATATATAAGAGGATTGTGTTGATTTTCTGGAAACAAGTAAAAAATTCTTGGTTGTGAAGAATGAAGCTGCATGTGCAAACAATGTATTGTACTTCATCACAGGGTAGAGTTTTTATCAAAATTCTAAGAAGGTGTTAGTCTGAATATATCTTATGTTTACTTTCCTTTTTTTTTTTTTTTTTTTTTTTTTTTTACATTTACTCTATTCAAACCTATTGCCTAAGATAATTTCTTCTTTTTCTTTTGCAGATCCAATTGCAAGTGATTATGTAACACAATTTGACAGCGAGAATAAAGTTAAAGGCCTCTCAGAAGAAATTGGGAGGTATGTTCCTAGCAAAAAGGTGCTGGAATTGAGGGAAAAATTAATCAAGTTTATGGAAGATCACATTTACCCTTTGGAGAATGAGTTCTACAAGCTTGCTGAGTCTCCCTCACGTTGGACGGTGCACCCAGAGGAGGAGAGGTTGAAGGAGCTGGCAAAGAAAGAAGGATTATGGAACTTATGGATACCTGTAATACTTTTCCCATCTTTCTGGTTTCTATGTTTGTCTTTCTAATGTTATTACCATCCCTCATTGTGAGAAATTCAAGTGCGCTTGTGTTTTTTATGCAGTTTGATAGTGCTGAAAGAGCAAGAAAACTGATCTTTGATGGAAGTAGTTATGCTAACTCCACTGGTGTGCATGATCAGTTACTTGGTGCGGGCCTCTCAAACCTTGAATATGGATACCTTTGTGAGATCATGGGTCGTTCCATTTGGGCTCCACAGGTGTTCAATTGTGGTGCACCTGACACTGGAAATATGGAGGTAAAAATTATTAGTGTGATTACCAAATGACCTTCCTTTGACCTCTGAAAGCTTGTAACTCTACACCCATAAGTAGCTGTTGTGATACTTTCCCATACTATAAAATTCAAGAGGAAAGACTCTGACAAAGTTGCTTGAATAAAGATATTAAGAGAAACTTCATCATAGGAGAGGAGTATAATGGACGCATGAGCTACATAAACAATGCATTGCTTCAAATTCATCAATGTAATATTTGAAAGAACAGGCATCTGAAATCTTTTCGAAAATCTGCATTAGAATTATATAACTTAACGTTATGATATAACTCAACATTTATATTAGTTGAATCCATAATCATGAGATGTGACAAAATTTTACGTTGGCTATCATCTACCGCAACCCTCCTTTATTCGTGCTTGAAACCGGGTAAACACAAGAAAATCATACTTAGGCGGAGTTCTGCATTAGAATAATATGGTTTGCTATATTTGCATTGTACATTTATTGCCTTTAAGCACTCTAACTTAGATTATTTTGCTTTCTATTATAGGTATTACTGCGATATGGGAACAAAGAACAACTACTTGAGTGGCTTATTCCTTTGCTCGAGGGGAAGATCCGTTCTGGGTTTGCAATGACAGAGCCACAAGTTGCATCATCTGATGCTACAAATATTGAGTGTTCTATTAGAAGGTAGTTTATTGAAAATGGAGTGTCCATGTTTAATCAAAAGATGGAATTATATTTTGATATTTGCTCCTTAGGGTGTGAATCATATTTGTGATAATCATGGGTTATGATTTTACTTTGTGTTTCTGCTTTAATTGTCTGTAACCAGATTAGCTTTTCTTGCAGACAAGGGGATTCATATATCATCAATGGGAACAAGTGGTGGACAAGTGGAGCCATGGATCCTAGGTGCAGACTTCTTATAGTTATGGTTAGTTCTTCCAATATGCTTGGGAGGTTCTATTAATTGTTCGTGTTTTAAAGGTCATTTGAACAATATGCAGGGAAAAACTGACTTCAATGCTGCTAAGCATAAGCAACAATCCATGATCATAGTAGATGTTCAGACTCCAGGTATATGCATAAAGAGACCACTTACGGTCTTTGGCTACGATGATGCACCTCATGGTCATGCAGAAATTTTATTTCAAAATGTATGTGTGCCTGCAAAGAATATCCTGCTTGGAGAAGGACGTGGATTTGAGATTGCCCAGGTAAACTTGGTTCCTTTTTTTGTTGGTAATATAATGGATTACTGAAGTTTTATTCAAGTTGGTTTCTATATTTTAATGGTCTTGGATAAAATTTTGGATTAGTAACTGGTGGAAGAAAAAACCACAAAAACAATTCAGTTAACTATTTTGTTTCAATTTCCAAGGCAGTCAATTTTTCTCATGAATTAAATTGTAAGGCTTCATTAACATGATTCATAAGTTTTGCCCACTTTGCAATTTTCTACCAAGTTCACTTTGACACATTCAACATGTGTAGTACACATGCTTGTTAGAAAGAATCAATTGAAATGCTGATGATTTGTTTTCCTGAGAAAGTTGGTGTTATTGAGCTGGCTGAATATTAACATGTTTGGTATGCAGTGGTGGTAGTCTTCCCACGTGCAGGTGAATATTACAACTGTAATGGCTCTATATTCTTGCAGGGTAGATTGGGCCCTGGAAGATTGCACCACTGTATGAGATTGATAGGTGCTAGTGAGCGAGGAATGCAGTTGATGGTTCAAAGGGCTCTCAGTAGAAGAGCATTTGGAAAATTGATTGCTGAGCATGGTTCAGTTCGGTCAGATATTGCCAAGGTATTTGATTTATAGAGGAGAATTTTTTTTCCAAGGAGAATTTTTCTTCCTATGCATGTAAAAAAAGGTTGGGGTGGGGGTAGTTTCGATCTTCATTCATCCCCTGGACTGTTGAGTTAAAAAGTAGAGTTGGGTTATTGAGTTAGAAAATTTTCCACTCCTTGATGTAAGCCTACCCTTCGCATTTCTTTTATTTCAATTCTTCCCTGCTTAGCTGTTCCGCTTCCACCTGAGCTCTATAATGATGGTGATATCTTGTATAATTGACTGTTTATGCAGTGTCGAATAGAGCTAGACAGAACCAGATTGTTGGTTTTGGAGGCAGCTGACCAGCTTGATCGGCTAGGAAACAAAAAGGCACGTGGAACTATTGCAATGGCCAAGGTAATTTATAGCTCATGAATGCAAAATTCCGCATGGTTTATGAATACTCTCTTATTTTGAACAGTAAGAAAACTAATAGAACGGTTTGGGGTTCTGTGGAATAGGTAGCAGCTCCAAACATGGCACTTATGGTGCTAGACAGGGCAATGCAAGTACATGGTGCAGCTGGTCTATCATCTGACACCGTTCTCGCACATCTTTGGGCTACAGCAAGAACGTTGAGAATTGCAGATGGCCCTGATGAAGTTCACTTGGGTACCATTGCCAAGTTAGAATTACAGAGAGCTAAGCTTTGAAGTAATATTTGAAGCACTTTACTCTTCTTCTTTTTTCAATTTAAAAAAAAAAAAGCAAAAAAAAAATTAGAAGAAATGATCTTGAGAGATAATGGTGGATCTTTGTAACGACAAATAAAAGCCAAACGATTCTTGATGTTTGTAGAGCAATACACTTTTTAAGTGACTATCAATGCTAAATTGCCCGCTATCACGAAAGCAAAGCTGGTCTCAATCTTATTTATTCTTATTTCTCAATTGTAAAATTATTTAATTTATTGTATTAGATATAAATTTTAACTTATCATTTTGATTAATTTTTTATTTAATTGAGATTTTTAAAATAAATATTATCAATTTTAAGTGTTAAATGTTATTATTAAACATCATTTAAGTTAAAATATGCACCAAATATAATAATTAATTAAAATTTTTAAAATTTTTTAAAATTCAACACTTAAATTTTTGGTACTTAATTTTTTATTTTACAAAAAGTTAGAACCCATTTATTTGAAAGATTTTAGATTTTCACTGTAATCTGTGAAAAAAAAATTTTGAAATTTTTCTATATATTATTAGTAATCTATTTCTTATAGCCATTAGCAATTAGATATTAACCATTTGTTCCATTCTCATTATTGAAGGAAAAATGTTGGTAATTAGTGCTATTGGTATCTGGCAAATAGTAAGCTCCGTCTCATTAGATATGAAACACAGTATCTCATGTTCCGGTGATTTTGTTTGTGTTTTGCATCTACGAGTTGATTGAATACACAATGCAAAAGAAAATTGTCATTATTTTGATCTTCTCCTTCAATATTTTCTTTTAAAATTGGTGAAAAAATTTAAATTTAAATCTATTAATTAATCATATGTGGATTTATTATTAGATTATTTTTGGATATATTTAACAATTAACATTCTATACTTACGATTATATATTTAAATCATAATAATAAATATAACTTAATTTATTTTATTCATGTCAAAATTTAATCTCAAACGATTAGATCTAATTATATAATATTTTTGTAATTTTTCCATTACTCTTATATATAACTACAATATCAAAATTATAATATATATTTTTCTTTAAATATTATCATCATTTCTTAAAAGAAAAAATAGATAAAAATATGTTCTTAATTTTCTTGTGTACCTGTATATACATGAATTCCCTATAATGAGTAATTGTCAGCCCTAAACCTAAGTTATAGCCAAAAAATAAATCCCTTATCTTAGCAATGGCTACCAGTGATTCTAACAAGAAAGGGAAAAAGTAAACAAAACCACAAAATTAAAACAAACACATCCACATGTTATAATCTTAATTAGCATTTGATAATCCTAATTTTATAAGGTATATCTTCCACACCAAAAATTTCGTAACAGAATTAACTGTTTTTCAAAATTTCACTTCATATATAAAGGCCTCCTATATGCTCCATCTTCCCAAGCCAGAGCCCTCAGGGGCACAATAACATTTATTCATATAATAATAAGCCCCAAGAGCTCTGTATATTAATTAATTAGATTTTCATTTTCCCCAAAATTAATTTGTTTTCCTTCTTTATCATATTTTCTCCTTCTCGGTGGTGTTAACAGGTTCAACTAAGACTTTGTAAGATGGCATATAATGCTAATGCCACCTCCGATGACCCTTCAGGGAAAAAGAAGAAGTTTGCCATTATTGGTGTCTCATCATTGATCCTGGTGGCTATGGTGGTTGCTGTGGCGGTCGGAGTGAATAATAGCAGCAAAGGTGGCTCCTCTCCAGCACCTAGCCCTCAGGCCGGTATATCCACCTCATCAAAGTCAATCCAGACTATTTGTCAGCCTACTGATTATAGAGAAACCTGTGAGCAAAGTCTTGGCAAAGCTGCAGGTAATACCACTGATCCTTACAAGCTTGTCCAGGCTGGTTTTCAAGTCGCCATTGATGCTCTCCAACAAGCTATAGCCAATTCTAGCACATTGAAAGAAATTGCTAAAGATCCAATGGCAAAACAAGCACTTGATAATTGTAAAGAGTTGATGAATGACGCTATTGCTGATCTCAAGACTTCTTTTAAAGTGGTTGGAGATTTTGATATTAGTAAATCAGATGAGTACTTGGCTAACCTCAGAATTTGGCTTAGTGCGACAATCACTTATCAACAAACTTGTTTGGATGGCTTTGATAACACTACTGGTCCAGCTGGTGATAAAATGAAAGAAATCTTGACCCTTTCTAGCCAACTTACTAGTAATGGTCTTGCCATGGTCACTAGTCTTTCTTCCATTCTTAAAGATTTGGACATTTCTGCACTTTCAGGCCGTAGACTTCTAACCAGTTGGAGTAACAGTGGGTTCCCTTCATGGCTGACTCAAAAAAAAAGAAGACTTCTAGCACAAACTCCAGAAACAATTAAGCCTGATATCATTGTTGCTCAAGATGGAAGTGGCCAATACAAGACTATTACGGAAGCTGTGCAGATGATTCCTAAGAAGAGTAACACAACCTTTGTTCTTTACATCAAGAAAGGTATCTACAAGGAGAATGTCAAAATTTCAAGAAGCTTGACTCATGTTATGATGATTGGAGATGGCGCGACAAAGACAAAGATCACCGGTGATCTTAGCTATGCTGGCGGTGTCCAGACTTTCAAAACATCAACCGTTAGTAAGTATTATATAATATGAATCCTTTATGCACAGTATGCATGTCTGGTAGTAAAGAAAGTCAAAGATTCACTTCCTGACGAATTTATTCTTTTTTAAAAAAAAAATTTCAGCTGTTAGTGGAACTTACTTCATGGCTAAGGACATTGGATTTGAGAACTCAGCAGGAGCTATAGGACACCAAGCTGTAGCACTTAGAGTTAATGCTGATATGTCTGTTTTCTATCATTGTCAAATGGATGGTTATCAAGATACTCTTTATGCTCATAGCTACCGTCAATTCTATCGCGAATGCACAATCACAGGCACTATTGATTTCATTTTCGGTGATGCAGCAGCAGTTTTCCAAAACTGCAAGATTGTTATTCGAAAACCATTAGAAAATCAAAATTGTATTGTGACAGCTCAAGGTAGGAATGAGTCACGCGAAGCCACTGGTTTCGTTCTCCAAAACAGCACAATCACAGCAGACCCAGAGTACCACCCAGTTAGATTCGAGAACAAGGCATATCTTGGTCGTCCATGGAAAGAGTATTCAAGAACTGTTTACATTCAATGCCAAATTGATGATTTGATTGACCCAAAGGGATGGTTGCCTTGGTTGGGTACATTTGCTCTTGACACTTGCTCATACTCTGAATTTGATAATAGAGGACCTGGTGCTGCTATGACTGACAGAGTTGCATGGAAGGGTATAAAGAAAATTTCTGAACAGGATGCTGTTGGCTTCACTGCTGCTAAGTTCATTGATGCTGATCTTTGGATTCCGGATACTGGAGTGCCTTATTCTCCTGGAATGATGAATGTGTAGAGAGAAGAATTATATTAATTATTAATGAGGAAAACAAATCAATTAAGTTTATTTATTGATTCTAATAGTTTATTATGTTAATTGGCTCCCACGACATGCTAACTTATATTACAACATATACACACGCGCACACGCGATAATTCAAATTCAAATCAAAATCAAATCGATAATTTAACTATAATAATAATAATTTGATTAAATTTAAAAAAAAATTAAATTAAAAATATTAATTTAATTTAAAAATAATCTTTTAAACTAATTAAATCAAACCGATATAACCATGCTCTCATCTCACTGTTACTACCGCGGCCATCACCAGACGCCTTCACTTTCATCACCAACAATCATCGTCATCATCTACCATTATGAATGCTATAAGAAATGTTTAAAAAAACTTGAAGAAACATAAATTAAACATATTAACACTATATAATTCTTAGAATTTCAACCAAAAGAGGATATAAAAAATTTCTTGTTGGTTAATGGGCTCATCAGTATCAATTGGGGCACGTCGAACTCTACTCTCCCTCTTTTCATAAACTATTGGATTGGGGTCTATAAGCCCATAAACCATTTTTATTGAGCTTTGGGTTCAGAAAAATGGGAAAAAAAATATTTGGTTTCCTTTAAAAACCATTTTTATTGAGCTTTATCTATCTAAACTTTTCCCTCTTTCCATGCTTCCTTTTGTCTATTCGGTTTTGCCTTAATTTACTTGTAGAGTGGAGAAGCAAATATAGAAAAATAATATTTCAAATAGTTTATTTATTGTCTGATAATCCAAGGATTTAAAAAAAAAAAATTGATAGAACTTTTTAAACTTATAAAATGAATAAAAAATTTATAGGTGTTAAATTTGAATTTGACAAGATCTTTTTATTATTTAAGTCAGTGATTGATTTGACATTAAGAGAAAGATTTTAGTAAGAAAAAGAAGTGAAAAGTTATAGATAAAATTTTACCATTGAGAGAAAAATTTTAGTGAGAAAAAAAAGTGAAAAGTTGTAAAGAGAATTTTTTTATATTGATAGTTGAGTAAGTCAATTATACTTCTAATTATGATCCTTTGATTAATTTGAAGCACATTTGCCTTAATCACAGACGTGATTGAGAATTTAAAAGATCAATTTATTGACTGATTTTTGCTTAGCTTTAAAGGAAAGAGATTTTGATAGACATCAAAAATTAAAATTAAAATTAGAATTATTTTATTTTTATACATGTTTTTAATAGATTTTTGGATAGAATAAATAAAGTGTTAAGTAAAATAAAACTTAAGGTGTTTTTTGTTAATTTGACAAAAAAAAGTGACCCCTTTATTAATTAATTCAAATTTTAAGAATGAAATGGTAATTTATCTAAGTTTTTTTTTTTTCTCAGTATTCACATTAGCATGTTTAATCTGGACCACACTTTGGAAGGGCTCTTATATAAGAGTAAAACTCCCAGTAACATTCTTTATATTTACAGAACTCAAATTCGAGATATTTGAATACGTGTCTCAAGTTCCTTCGATTTAACTAATAAGTTTTAACCTTGGGGTTTCTGGCAATAAAGCCAAGCAAGTCCAAAGCCCAAGAACTAGAAAAATATTGGGCTGCTATTGGTCCAGCTCAGAGGTGAGAATTGAATATAAAAAATATTATATACTGTTTTTTAACTTTTTTTTTTTTATTTTACAGTTATATTTTTTTACTTTTACTATTTTTTGGTATATATTTAATATATATGTAGTGTAGTATATTTTTAATATTTATTGTATTTTTAAAAAAAAATTTTAAATATATAATATTTTTAAAAAATATTTTTAGGCATATAATTTTTTTTTTAACAGTAAAAATAAAATATTTTTTATTTTTTTGATATTTTTAAAAAAATCCCTTTAATATATATAATAAATGAAACTTTACAAAAATACTAGAAAACAGAAAAAATTTATAAAAATACAATGGTTAAATATTATTTATAAATTCACGATTTCTTAATTAAAAATATTAAAAATATGGTATATTAGCAATAAATAATATGAATATATAAGAGTAATTATAAGGCTATAGAGATCAGATCTGCAACCATTTATTTTTATTGTGCATGATAAATTTACAACATTGAACCTCTCATAAACACTATTTATCCAAAATTTAATCAAACAAAATCTCACAAGTTGCCACATAACCCTTAATAATTAATATACTAAAATATCCCTTACTCTTGATAATTTTAGTGGCTTTTAACACTTTAAACTCTAAAAAAATATTATAGAAATATATAAAAATTAATTAAACATATACTAAAAAAAAATATATCAAATCAATTAAATATATATCATGAAAAAAAATATATATATAAAATTAATTAAATATATATCAAAAATAAAAAAATATAAAAAATTAATTTTCAAAATAGAATCGAACTGGAAAACATCATAATCAACAACCTATGAATCAAAATATTGAATTGGAGAAAAAAAAATAGAAAAAAAATTTATAGGGAAATCATCACCTCCTTGATTACCCCGTACAAAATAAGAAGAAGGAATGCTTGAAATACAAAAAAAAAAAAAATCAAAAAAGAAACGGTAAAAATAAAAATTAATAAGTTAAAAAACGTATTTTTGATATATAAGAAGTTTAAAAATGAAAAAAAAAAAAGCTTTGTAAAAATGAAAAAAATAAAATAAAAAAAACGTAAATGATGTAATTTTCTCTAAAAAAGTAGAAATAAAAAAGGAATTGCAAATTTACAGGTTCATAGGAGATGGAGGAGCGGGAAAACAGACAGCCGAAAATTTGAACTTCTCCTCTTTCACCATCTCTCTTCATTTCTCGTCAAATCCCAATTGAATTAGCACCACTCAGAAAATTTATCTTCAATTTTCCCGGTAACCAAACAAACCACAAACCCCATCGTACTACACCCTTCTTCCCATTTCACCCAATAGGGTTCCAAATTTCCAATTGAAACACTCACACCATGCAAAATCTAATTTGAAATGACTAGCCACAGAGAACCACCTCCAGGAAAGTTCCATACGGTGCAGGCAGAGCGCGACCTAGAGGCCAACTGGGAGGTAGATCTCGCAAAGAAGCTTGAAGACTACCTCTTGAAAATCTGCTCAGGTGAAATTACCGGTGCCGAGGACTATACTACCGACGCCTCCGTCAATTTCGCTGAAGGTTAGGGTTTCATTGCTTTTTTTTATTATTAATAAATTGTGCTTTTTTTATGAGTACATGCTGAATCGATTGCTGTTTGTTTGGGGGACATAGCTGCTTTGCTGCTTCAAGGTTCGGTTCAGGTGTATAGCAGGAAGGTCGAGTATTTATACAACTTGGTTTTGCACGCTTTAGAGTTTCTTTCTAAAAAAAGGTTTCATTTCTTTCTTCTCCCTTTTTTTTCTTATGAAAGTTTTGATTATTAATTTCTAATTGGACTGATAGCGCAATTTTTATTATAGAAGTCAATTTCTATCCGTAAGTTATCGAGAGTAGATTTTAGTGGATTGTTCAATCATTTTGAAGGCCACATTTTTTTGCATTAAATTCAAAATAATAACAGCCACTATTTGGGTGGCTAAGCCAGCATTGATCATATTAGGATGATTATGTAACTTTCAATTTTGTCATTGTGCCCTTTATTTTGTAAATTTATACTTTCCTTATTCAAATGTGTTTTTATTTTCCAAATTTCTTAACTGCGCTATATATTTGAAAATTAAAAATGACAATATAAATAATTTTAGAATACTTGATGCACACACTCATTGTATGTGTATGTCTGCTGTCAACACTTGCTCTGTCTACTTCACAAGGTTTACTTATTTGGCTTTAGTGGCTCAGATCATTTGATACACGATCTTTTCTCTGACTTATTTTTCATCACATTTCTCAAAGTGCTAAGCCTAGTAAAAGATGATGAGTGAATTTGTAAGTGTCACTTGTTGACCAGCGTTTTTTTTGTTTTGGATTGAATATTGACCATATTTCACTATACAAGTAGTGTCTTTGTCAATTTTATACGTTTTGAACAGGCAGCAGGAGCAATCAGAAGGTACATCAGTTCAGCCTGAGCAAAGTGGTTCCCATGCAGTTACTGATGAAGACAATGATCAGTTTTGGGGCTTGGATGATGTCCCTGGTGGGTTTAATTACTGCACTACTTTGGTGAAGTTATAATGCAAATATCAGCTCAAATATTCATTATATTGCAGTGGAAACAAGGAATTGCTTAGATGCTTCAACCAGTAAAGATGCTTCTTTCTATCATTTTGTAAAACCTCCAGCAAATCTTATTGTCCTGGAAGGTGATTGCTTAGATACCACTGGTGATAGCAGTGAATTAGAATCATACCTGGTATGGACATATGCATCCACTTTCTAATATATTGATGCATTTTCTACTTGTGTGATCTCTGACATTTTTCTTTCTGAATGGTTGCAGTTAGCCACCAACAATCTCTATAGGGATTTTATTCTTTTAGACCCATGTGACGCTGTGGCAGTGAATGATTTTTTAAAGAGAGACGAAGCTGGAAAAGGACAAAACAGTGCTTACAGGGGCAGCTCAATTCGCAAGAACTTTCAGTCCCCCACAATACGTTCAGGGGGAACTGCACGTAAGTCATCTCTTGGAAAGAATGTGGATGCAAATCTCAGCCAACCTCCTACAGCTGCTTGTAGTTTTGGAGTCAATAATTGTACTATGGCACCTGATCCTCCTGCCCCTGATAATTTTGGAGACAGTAATCATGAATTTGATATGGACAATGGATATTCAGAGCCTAGGAACTTGGAGGATTCAGAAGATGACAATAATGATGATCCGTGGAAGCCTTTGAATCCCCATGAACCTGGGAGCTTAAAAGTGAAACCTTTTAGAAAAGGTTTTTACAGAAATTGTTTCTCTAGTTTGTATTGCTTACCCTTCTAATTTCTTTATGGACCTAATTTTTACTTATTTTCGATTTTTCTTAACAAGCAGTAAAACCTTACAGAAGGAATGGGGCAAATTCTGGAAAGCAAAGCTCTATTACTACTCTGTTTCCACTTGCAAGGATGCATGGTACTATCAGTCCAGAGCTCACAGAAATATGGGAAGCCCGACGTAAGAGATCTGAAAGAAATGGAAGCTCCCAGTCTCCTCCCCTATATGAAAAGGTATTGACTTCCCTGAGATTGTGTTTATCTGAAGTTGTCTGGTGATTGTCGCATGATTTCCAGTGTTCCTATTGCAGTTAAGGCAATCCCTTAGTAATGGAGATTATAGCATGAATAACACTTATGGTAATACTGAGAATGACAATGAAGATAATGGAATCCCAGATTTTGGGGAGCCTGATGATGGTATGTCAGAAAATGCGTATATGGATGAAGATGTACCTGTTTACCATGAAAAGGTTAGTGGGTGTGTATTTTGTTAAAGTTTATGTCTGAAAAATATCCTCAAGAAAAAAAATGGTTTATATCTGAAAAATGTATAGACATTGGAGATTGCTTATAGAATGATTTTACACAGCATAATGATAGCCCTGCTCCCTTTGATAACAATGAAGCTTTTGGACATGAAGATCTGAGTTTCCAAGCAAGCCTAGAAGATCTTTGTCGTTCTCACCTAGTAAGCATAAATTTGTTTGAAATTTAGCTACAGCTATAAAGCAATGATTAATCACAATCTAGTCTAATACTATAATGAACTTTACAAAATTTACTTGCTGGGTTATCATCAGAGTGGCCTTTTGTCGTGCAGGATGCTCTCCTGGCTAACATAGCTGAAACTGAGAAACAGACTGAATTGGCTACTCGGGTTGCATCATGGAAACAGAAGATTGAGCACAACTTGGAAGAACAAGTAAATTCCTGCTCTTTTGTTCTCTCAATTAAGTCTGAATTTTAATGTTTATCAATTATGTAGCTTTACTTTTATTCCTTTTATTTCTCTGATAGGATTCATGTCCTTCATTTGATATTCATGCCTACGGTGAAAGAATTCTTGACAAATTATCTCTTGAAGTGGACTGTGATAATGCCGCTTCATTTGCTGATGTTGTGAAGGGCCAAGAAAAGCATGATGTGGCTCGAACATTTTCTGCACTTCTTCAGCTGGTATTCCTTGTTATAATTCAGTTCTGCCCAGTTTGATTGGTTCAAGTAGGATGGGTTGTTTTAAGTGAAGGCCATTACCTTCAGAAATTCTGTGTGAAGTGTCGACCCTTACTGTTTGTTAATTTAACTTACGCTTAAAAGTTAGTAAAATTTTATTGTGACATCATAGGCTTTTCCCATCATGATCTAAAATTTTGTAGTACTATGATTAAAGTTATTCAATTGGTGGTCATATGTATTTGCATTTTGAAACAGTAGTAAAGTTGGCATTTGTTCTTGCCAATTTTCAGGTGAACAATGGAGATGTTGATTTGGAGAGAAGTGGAGTAGGTAGTCAGTCCATTTGTTATTCGGCTGTGAACCCTTTCCATATTAGGCTTCTTAACCATAAGAGAAGACGGAAGGAAATAACCATTCCATTGTCAAAAAAGAGGGTTAAATCACCAATAAGGAAAGAACGTGACAAGGGTTCAGGAGACAAGTTTGGTAGAGATACATCCCCATACATCAATTCATCTTCACAAACCGGATCAACAGTTTTGTCACCACAACCAAACTGCAAATTTCCTGTGAAACATGGAAAGGTTGGTGGTGTAAGGTGCACTCCTGAGGGCAAGAGGAGACGGAGATCTCGATTTGTTGGACCAGTGGACTTGCATTTCACACGTTGAGACAGATGCCATAGCCATAGGAGAGTTCCATTCAATTTTGATTGATGGGGCAATTCAACTTCTGTGCTGAACGGCTCATAGATTTATAGTGATTACATTATTAGTAGTTTTAGATTACTGACCATGGTAAGCTGTGATCTGTAATATCTTTAACTTATTATGAACGATGTACGTTAAGCTGAAGGGGCCTTGTAGCGACAAATAATTTCAAGTGTTGAATGATTTTGTTATGGTTCAATGTAATATCAATTATTTTATTGTCAACTTTGAAATACACTCTATTCTGTACTCTATTTATGACCTCCAGTTTCGAATAAAGAAATTTGAAATATATAATTTATTTATAAATTAATAGAATTTGATTTAGTTATATTGAATTCACGAGAATGGGATGAATTTTTTTTTTATCAGCAAATTGTATTAAATTTTGTAGAATTTATTTATATCAGACAAAAATTGAAAATTTGTATATATGTAATGGTCTATATATTAAATAGAAAGAAATGAATTTATAAAAAAAAAAATTGATTTTATTTATATATTTTAAATTTCTCACAATCAGGATATTATTAAACTTCATTTATATAATTTAAATCATTTCGAATCCCATAAATCTCCTCTCAAATCTCTCAATAATCAGATCTAAGAGTGTTAATTTGCTAATGATGGTATAGTGGTACCTTAAATTTTCACATAACAATGATTAGTAAACTTCAAAAATCATTTCATACCCCACACAATTTCTTAGCCGATAAAGCATAATGCCATTGACTAGACTTTATCATTATTACGTCACTATTGTTACTCGTTTAGATGACGATTAGTACCCCCAAAATTTCAACAACTACGTGTAAAACGCTCACTTGGGCTGTAACTTGTTAAGAGTAACTTATTATTTTCTTCATTCATAGTATTTATACCCTCAAAATCTGAACCGTTGAAATTGCATTAGGTGGGTCCAATATGTGACCTTCATATATATAAAAAAATCTCATTTTTTATTTTGACTTTTCTCCAAATTATTCCAAACAATATCCAAGAAATTACAAAACCGTGTGAGGAAACATAGATTGTGAGTTATTGGAGTAGCACATGGGACCCACAAATAACATGGTGGGTTGGTGTATTGTAGTACCGTGTATCAGTGCTGCTCAAATTTGCAAATCTGCAATCTCATCCGTTTATTTCACTGACTTCCCTTTGATATTTCTGTTTCTGTGACTAATGAGCGATCCTCTACACCGAAGATCACGTGAGCTCGGGAACCAGTGCTTTGCTCTCTGATTATGACAAATGATGCTCTCTCTATCTTTCCCAGATTCTGGCTATCCACGTTATAGTTTTTAGCGACGTCAGTTAAAATTCAAAACAAAAATTGTAAGAGAATTAAATAACATAGTCCAAATATGTTACGGAGGTTTGGGCCACTGTTTTATGTCGGGAAGAAAGCGTGTGTAAAATGAGTACACAGAAAACAAAAGGTAAAGGTATACATAACGATTCAATCAATTCAATCCCTTCAATTTCTAATCTTATATTTTTTTATAAATTATATTATTTATATTTTTAAAATAATTTAACGAACAATAAATTTTTATAAATAATTTAATATATATATAAAATATGATAGACATCTTTAATTTCAGCAATCATCATTTTAATTATCTTACTAATTTAACTTCGTTATAACAAGAAATATTAAACATATAAATACAAGCAACATTGTTTTTTACTTAATAATGTTAAATTATATGGGAAAGATCATAAATAAGGTAATTGACTTAATTGGCTAAAATTTAGACAACTTGAACAAGGTGACCTGCCAATTAACGAAACTACTAATACTTACGAGTCCAACCCAACACCCATCAAACTCTACTGCTTCCAACGTTCAAATAACTAATCAAAATTTATAAAATAATCCAGTCCTAATATTCTATTATCCATATTTATGTAACGGATAGATTTAAGAAAAATTAAATAAATGAAATGAGAGAATATATATAGAGATGAAAGTCGAACACAGCATCACAAAGCGGCGATGAATCCATAAGGGACCCACCAGCTGCCACCACGCGTACAATAGAATTGCCCTCATCTAAATACTTTCTCCCCACAGTAACCGCCTCGACACTAGTTAGACACCTGATCGTCGCCGAATGTTTCCTCTTCAATGCCCTATAAGATAAAGACACCTGTCAGTTTGCTCAAAAAACTGAGTTACAATCGAGTTTGCTGAGTCTCATCTCTACCTCTTTCGAAGTCTGACTCGGGAACAGATCCACTACAACTCGTTAGATTTCCTGAAGGAGACACATTCCCTCTTCTCTCTCTGCTAAGAATCCTCCTAAACGACAACATCCGACTCATAGGCGATCTATAGGCTGATGACTCGGTCGCTGACTCGTTCTCAAAATTTCTTCTGGGAACTTCTATGGTGACACCCACGAGCTCCGCTGGTTTCCTTCGACCCCCAAACGACGATGTAGAAGCACCCACGTGGTTTTCTTCGTGTTGGCAGGTGGTGCACAAACCGGAGCCAGAACCGATTTCAATAATTTCGGACGATGATTCAACCTGGACCGAGTTTTCAGGCATGGGTTCAACAGGTGAACGGCAAAGAGGGCAAGTGGAGTGAGAATGGAACCACATGTCGATGCAGTCGATGTGGAAGCTGTGATTACATTTGGGTAAGGTCCGACCCTTTTCATTGTCTTCGAATTCGGATAAGCAAACGGCACACTCTATTGAATCCGGATGGGTATTGGGTGAATAAACAAATACAGGCAGAGATTTTAAGACGGTGGGATCAAGGCCGCGGGAGGGGATGGTGACATGAGCAGCGTTGGGATTAGAAGGGTCAACGTAGAAGACTAAATGGGTACGCCGATTTCGGGCACGGCGGATTTGGCGGCGGCGAGCATTGAGAAGGTACCAACGGCCATAGAGATGGAGACAAGCCATCAAAATGACGACAAAGAAGAGGATAACAATCGCACTTAACATTATTCTACCGCTCAAAGAGTAGCTTCTACTGGCGTCTTCATTTGGTAGATCTGAATCCATAGACGGAGCTAAGAGCTATGTCAGAGAAAATTAATGGTGGTGAACGAGTGAGTGTATGTTTGGTTGAGAGTTGAGAAAGGGTTTTATTAGTGGAGAAATGAAGATTCAGGGTAATTAACAAAAGAAAAGAGGAAATTTCTTCACGGTTTCTCTCCCTGCTCTTCAAATACTATTTGATTATATGGTCAACCATTTAATTTAATTAATCAATTATTCAACACAATTCCAGTAAAAACATTTGCCCGTTCTTGGAAAATTTCAATAGAAACAAAAGCCTTTCTAAAATTCAACACAGTTTGGCACAGGCCTATTAGCTACAACGTTTTAAATAGTTTGGACATTCAATAATTGAGCCCACGACCCAAAATGTTTTCTGCTTTGTTTTAGAAATTAGGGGGAATAATTAGTTTATTAAGAAACATAATCATAAGATATGGTAATTAGTTTATTGTATTTTTTTTGCTGAAAACAAATTAAACAGTCATAAAAAAATGAGTTAAGTTTTGGCACCTAAAGACCTCACGAGGAACTTATTGATTGTATGGTGAGGCATCTCATGAGCATAGACTGCACGTGAAGTTCTGATTCAATCTTGAGAGTCTTCAGTCTTCATATATGATGTTAATGATATTTTAGGTGAAACTCATTTTCAATAAAATTTAGGAGAGTTTGGGATTGCGATTGTTAAAATGGGTTTTTATCAAAATTAGGTTCTGTCAATCGAATTTTTCAAACATGATTTTTATTCAAATTATTTAGGGGCAAACTTATTCGAAAAAAACTAAAAAAAAGGGATTGAAAACCCCCCCCTTTCTGAATAAGCAGCAATTTTTTGCTCTTAAGAAAATCTCGTTTTAAAAGTTAAAATGAAATTTCAATCATTTTGCTAAACACCCCGAAAAATCAGAAAATCTATTTGAGACTTCTAAAATCACGTTTTGGAACCTCAAACTCGATCCCAAACACCCATAATTATTTAGCTATTATAGCTTTTCCTCCAGAGAATATCCGTGGCCTTGGCTTGACTTGTTTTACATAATAATTAATCAAGTTTGTTAATTGATATTAGTTTTTTAATCAATTTATACCTCTATTTTTAATTAATTTATAGCTCTATTACTATTAATTTTTTTTTTGGAATGAGTATGAGATAACACATTTTCATGTTCGATTAATGTATATATATTACTATAAAAATTAAATAATAATTATTAAAATAAAATAATAATTTTATTATATCAATTGAGGCATTTAAGGAAAAGATTCGAATTATTTATTTTATTTTTTATTATACATATTTTTTATGTGTCATTATTAATTTTTTATGAAATATTTTAATATTTAATATTTTTATATAAATAATGTGATATATTAAAAAAATTATATAAAATAAAAAATCAGGAAATAAAATCGAGGATTCGGGTGACAGAGGAAGCAGATATAAGATTGATTGTGAGACAAAATTCAAAGCCATAAATATTATTACAAATCGTACACGGCACTATCAAATATTAGATTTTTTAGCTAATTACCAGAATGAAATTCTGACCTTGCTTCAATAAAATTTTTTTTTTATATTTTATTTTAAAAAATATTATATAGAACACAGAGATTAATTATAAATTTTAGTATATAATGATAAATAAATTTAAACAACTCATTAATTTCTTATTTTGTGTGAAATTCAAACTCAAGATTAAGAAATTTTAAAATCTTTGAACTAGTTATTTAAACTAGACATCATTAATGCTTCAAGAAAATTTATTTAAGATAATTCAATTGAATTTTATTGATATCAATAGAATTAAACTATTGATAACATTTTAATCCAATTAGTTAAAATTGAGATTTGATTCAAGATTTTAAATTTCACATGTATATGTGAGTGTTATTTACTTATTTGTATGTGATTTCTACTTTGTATGGTAAATATACTTGCAAATTGCGTGTCAGTAATTATTTAATTCTATCTTTGAAAAATATTAAAATAGTTTTTTTTATAAAAATAATTTCAAGTATTATTTATATAAAATAATAATTTTATTTCCTAATAACTTATATTTATATTTATTTAATAATAAATAATATTATTTAAATTTTAAATAAATTAAGTTTTTTAAAATGATATAATTTTTATTTAAATTATAAATAAATTTTATAAAATAAAATTCATTTTAAATTAAATTTTAATAAAATATTAGTTTGCAAAAAAAGTATTATGTGTTTGCAACATTAGGTGTAAAATGCATGTTATATGAGTATTTAAATTTATTTAAAATACTTATGTAATAATATATTGAAATTTAAAAAATATTAAATAATTTTTTATTATTTATGTGATTAATTGAAAATATTTTTTTAAAGAAATAGAAAAAAATAAATAAAAATTAAACAAGTTAATTTTTTTTATAATAATAATTTCAAAACTCTATTTTTAAAATAGAGTTTTCATCCAAATATTCTTATAATATTGCGGAAAAATTTAAGTGAGTTGAGTGGTTTTTTATAAATATAAAAAAAAATTTATTTGTTTATATTTTTTTTATTAAAAAAAATAATTAAAAGAGTTATATTAATTAAAATATTTTATCATTCATTAATTTAATATAAAAAATAAATAATTTTTTTTTTATAAATATATAAAATATTATATTTTATATAAAATATAATTTAATATATTTTGAAAAAGAAATAATGATTTCCCTTAACTAAGTAATAATCTTGATCGCATGTTTCTGTTCCACAACATGACAACACGTGGGAGAGAGAGCAGTCGGGCCTTTCTTGCTTTTAATAATCTCCTACCCTCAAAAAAAGTGCGCCAGATATAATAAATGGTATTGGTGTAAAATTGTAAACAAATCGTAGTGCCCATGGCAACTCTATACTTTAAAAGATCCGAAATCCTAATAGTAGTAAATACCGTTGACTACTCTCTAGGGTTAACTATTCTCCAACGGCCATTCCCAATTTCCCACCACCTTGAGCCCCCAAAAGGTTACCTAAAAATAAAAACCCACACCCACCTCTTCTTTTTATCTATGCCTTTTTTTTTTTTTTTTTCTCTCTTGCTATAGCAAAATCACCAAATCTACCCTTCGCATGACTGGACCTGAGTTCCTGACCCCTCGGCTATAAAATAAACTCAAACCAAAACAGACCATTTGCAATGGCAAATAAATCTCCTATATTTCCTATGCCTGAGCCTCAGCACTTCAGCGACTATGGCTTTGACCCACAAATCGACTATTTTCAGGTTCTACTCTTTATTTACTCTTAATTCCTTAATTTGATTTTAGATTCTTTCTGGGACTCACCCATTTTCTTGTTATTTGTTTTTAAATTAACATATAAAAGTTCTTGGAGGAAGCAAGAAAACACAAAAAAGAGACAGCAAGGTCTATAGACTCTTTGCACTTTAAGCTTCAGAAACCCATTTCAAAGGACGACTCGTATAAAAAGACCCATAAGGTGAAGAAGAAGCGATGGTGGAAAAAGGCTTTTTTATTCTTCAAATGGAAGTGGATCTACAGCCCCCATGAAATTGATCTTGGTGATGATCACGAAGATGTACATAAAGCCAGAGCTCGAGCATTCAGAGCATCAATATCAGGTCCTGTGTACATAACTGAAAGCACAAGTGGGTCAAGTACCCCTTACAGGACAACTAGTCGCCCATCATCAGGTCCACTCGCCGGAACTCTGACTCCGGCTAGAAAGGGTGATTTGGAGATACCTTATTTAAGTCTCAGAGAGCTAAACATGGAACAGCAACAGCAAAGGATGTCTACGTCTGCTTTGCCAATATATTTGGTCACTTAAACTTTTTTTGGCTCCGAGTCTGAGGTGCTTTTCTTTTTAGGGATGTTACTGACTAGTGACTATTTACTTGCGGTGTGGCTTTTGCTTTGGGTAATTGGGGGATTTAACCATTATTAATGTTTTTTTAATTATCTTCTTGGGTTTGCCCCTTTTCTTTTCATTTTTCAGCTTGTGCAAACTGCAAAAGGTGTTTGATCTTTTTAGAGGATTGGATGGAATCCTACTTTTTATGTTTATTGATTTCTGCAACTAATTAGACTAGTCAGTGCTAAAGTAGTTTGACTAACTGTCACTTTGTTATTTTATTGTGAATTTAAATTAGAATTATTGCGAATTTAATTATAAAAATAATAAAAAATAGATATTATTAATAAATTTCATATGTTAAATAATTTCATTCAAATCAACCCTTGATTATTTAATTGATTCTCCAATGTTCAGCTTACTTTATTACTGGTTGGTTTTGTTTAATACTATTATATAAAACTAAACCCCATATTAATTTGTTGATGGATGTTAGGCAAGTATTTAAAATTTTTACATTACATTACTGGGTTTCTTATTGGGGTTTGAATTTTCAAATTGTAGATATTAAGTTTAAAATAAGGGATAGCTTTTGAATTGGGTTATTGTGATCGCCAATAGAAACCATTAGAGGACAAAGGGTACAGGTCTACATGAAAGGGAAGGGTTACTTGAAAATTATAATATAATGTTTGTAAAAAAAAAAAAAGAAACTACTTATAAGAAATTATTAATTATTTTGAAAATAATTAATTGCTTGTAAAAGGAATACTGTATGTAGATTGAATTTGTTAGCTTGGATGCTTGATTTGATATGATTGAATGAATTTATGTTTTATAAATTAGTAAGTTAATTTTGTTTTTGGGTGCCTCAATAATTCTTCTCTTTATATAGTCTCTTGGTGAGTTTGGCATTTAAAGCCACCACCACTTTCTCCACTTCTTTCATGTTCTATTGCATACTAGTGTTTTTTACTAGTCAACATGGTGAAATCCTATGAAATTTTCTTATTCTACACATGTGAAAAATGCTACTGAATTCCTAATTAACCTGCAATCTCTCATAAAATATGAGTCACTTCATTAAATTAAATTAATTAAATAATAAATAACAAATTAATTATTTGCACTATACTACATTATTGTGAATTTAATATAATTAAACCTCTAAAATTATTATTTTAATTTTTTTTATTCTCTTATATGTTTTACCTTATATCTTATATCCTTTTTTATATGGCACATCATTTTTAAAAAATATTAAATAAGTAGGGTGAAGTATAAAACGAGTATGAGATATAAAGAATAAAAAATTTAAATTACTGTTTTAAAAATTAAATGATATGATGTATAAAAAAATATAAAATACAAAGGAATATGATCTGAATAATAAAATTACTAATTTGCCAAGTCTACTCATTTATTTATGTATATATACACATAGTTAAAGTTGCTTTGTGTAGTTATCGATAGAAAACAACCTTTCAAATTTGGACACTTTTGTGCTTTAGGTATGCAACCTTTAGAACAAATCCCGTGAATGAAATTTTAATGGAGAAAGGCAAGTGTCCCTTTTAGCTGCCCTTTGATGTGGGGTTGAGTAACATGGGATCACAATAACACATCTTCTTATTCTACAGCAAACATTGTGGACTCTGATGCGGGTAGTGAACAAGTTCTAAACCTACCAATATGTTTAATTATTTATTTTATTTTTATTACATTAACAAAAAATAAATAAAAAAGATTGAGATCCTCTCATTTTTATCTCAACATGATAACCCATGTTAATATAATTTTTATCATTAAATGTAAAATAAATTGTTGAAATTTATTTTTTACATTATAACTAAATTAATTTTTTTTTTATAAAATGAAAAATTAAATGCAATTGACTGGGAAATGTAAATAATGAATGTGAAAATTTAATTCGCAAGTGCTATATTCTGTGCAATACATAGATAGCACGCTAAATTGGTCGCCCCAATGACCCTACCTTTACGGTTGAGTGTGAATAATTGACACGTAATCAATCTCCAAATAATTAATGCATAATTGGGTACATGTTACCGCAACTAAAATTTTCACAAATTAAGCCACAATTATTACCTCCCTTTCAAAACCATTGTTGATTATTTAAAAAAAAAATTATAAGTTAAATTATTATTTAATTCTGAAAATTTATTTAAATTAATAAAATAATATCTACATTTTAAAAAATTAATTATTTAATATTTATCTTTTGATCCAATTGATTTTTTCGTCCAACTTTATTATTAGATATTTATAAAATATTATTCACTTACAATTAAATTTTTTAAATTAATTAAGAACTAAATAATGATTAATCTTTAAATTTTTAATTATTTAATAAGAATTTTTTAAACCCGATTTTTTATATGAATTTTTTACAGTTATGAATATATATATATATATATATATATATATATAAAGAAAGTGAGAAAAATCAGTTATAAATTTTATTTTGAAGATAATGTTCCTAATATGAAAGAAAATAAAAGAAAAATATTTTAGATATTAAAAATTATTTTTTTTAATAGAATTTGTAAAAAAAATGGATGATGGTACCAAAGGTAATGATTAAATAATGAGTTTTTTAAAATATATGAGTCATTTTATTAATTTTAATAAATTTTTAAAATTAAATAAGTAATTAGCCCATAAAATTATGACATTTTTATTAATAGTATTATTTTTTTTAAATCCGTCTCAAAGATTTTGTTTGCTATTTCTTTTTAAATATCTCAAAAAATTTGTGGCATTTTTATTATTAGCATTTCTTTACTCCATTTTTCGTTTTTTTTTACCTCTTATTAATACTTAATTTTGACATAAAAAATTAATGATAAAATGCGAAATTTATAATGAGTTTTATACTTCCAAAGTAAATATTTCTCCACTGCTTTTAAAATAAAATTCTAATGTAAAAAAAGAAAAATATATTTATTACACTATACTCATAAATTTTGTAAATAGTAAAAAATAACATATTTACTTTGCTGAGATTAATTTTTATGGTCTCTATATTGTTGGTTAAGATGTATTAAAATTTAGAAATGATATAAAAAATAATTTTGGAACAAACATTTTCATATATCAATTTATGAATAATAAGAAATAATATAAAAAAAAAGCATTAGCATAAAAGTCGCCGTCTGTGGGAATCGAACCCACGACCACATGGTTAAAAGCCATGCGCTCTACCGGCTGAGCTAAGACGGCCTTGGGATCATTGCAAAGATAAAATATTATTAATATTAAATAAAAGCATGTGTTGTAGAAAAACGCAATCTTTATTCCATTATTGTTTTTCTAAATAAACATTTTTTTTTTTATAAATATTTTCATTTTTTATGTGGCAGAAATTTGTGCGTGTAATGAGAAAAACGTTTAATTTTTTGTTCCTGATATTTTGAAAACGCCTGAAGGACGAAACAAGAATTATTTAAGCCTTTATTTATAAGGTTACAGCTCTGTCAACAATAAAGTCCTCAAATTCCAATATTAACACGACACGTTGCGAAAAACTCAAATAGTGAAAAATCTATTTTCCTCCTGTAACTTCCAGTTGCGGCTTAATTCTTACGTGGCATATTCTTACTGGACTTTGCTTTAAAGCGTAACTGATTAAACGCACTTTCTTTGTTTGCAGATTTCACACGAATAAACCCCACATAATGATCACCATTTTCTATTTTAACGCAGCATTTTCTCAGGAAACAAACATATATGATCCGTATTTTTGAACTATTAACAGTGATAACCAAACTTACGCAGAGATTATGGAGGCTATACAGCACAGAGTCGTTAGAGTCAATGGCATTAACATGCATGTGGCCGAGGCAGGTCCCGTGAACGGCCCAGTAATTCTCTTCATTCATGGATTCCCTGAGTTATGGTACTCTTGGCGGCACCAGATCGTAGCTCTGGCTTCTTTGGGCTACCGAGCAGTGGCTCCAGACTTGAGAGGTTACGGCGATACCGATGCGCCGTCTGATCCGCAGAGCTACACTTGCCTACACATTGTCGGCGATCTCATTGGACTCATCGATGCAGTGGCACAAAACCGAGAGGAGGTTTTTGTAGTGGGTCATGACTGGGGCGCGTCCATAGCGTGGTATTTGTGTCTGTTTAGAGCAGACAGAGTTAAAGCTTTGGTCAATCTTAGTGTGAGATTTCTTCCCAGAAATCCTCGGATGAAAGTTACTGTGGGGTTGAGAGCTATTTATGGGGATGATTACTACATGTGCAGATTTCAGGTTTTGCTCTATGAATTTTAGATAATAAAAAAAAAGCATGTATTAACTATTGCTTTAGTATTTTTTTAATGTCTATCTACTGTTTGAACTGATTATTTTATTTAATTAGGATCTGTTGGTTAGGGATTTAGGGGACTGTCGGGATTTGGCAATGTGTAGAAAATAGAAATAGACATCTAAACCCTAACAATTTGAGACGAATGTCTTTGATACTACTTTGGGTAATCTTCCATTACACTTGCCTAATTAATTAATGGCAGTTTAACTCTTCAGGAATGCTTAATTTTCATAGTGGGAGCCTTAATTGGGTTGATTCCATTTAGAATGGTAATTACCAATTGGGTTTTGATACTTGCTGGGTACAAATACAATTAGGTGGTTGTTTTTGTAGGAGCCTGGAGATATAGAAGCTGAATTTGCAGAGCTTGGTACTGAGAGAATTGTGAAGGAATTCCTGACTTATCGTCATCCAGGTCCTCTTTTCTTACCTAAAGGTAAAGCTTTTAACCGCCCGCCAGAATCTCCGCTTGTGTTACCATCTTGGTTGTCTCAGGAAGAAGTGCAGTACTACACCGCCAAATTTGACAAGACAGGCTTCACTGGTGGATTGAACTACTACCGGAATTTGGACCGGTATGTTCATTTTAAGATGGTGCTCTTTCGCCATTTTATGGTTGTTTATAAATTACCAGATCATTTTGGTTCAAGCTGTTTTGTTGTCACTTCCCACATTGAGCTCGAGGCTAACTTTGTTTGCATTGCAGTGAACTATGTTTCATGTTGGTGATCTCATTGAATTTTTCTACAATTTATTGCTCTTATTTCATGTTTTTTGGTTCTTATTTCTCCTTGTTGCTCGTTGCAGAAACTGGGAACTCACAGCACCATGGACCGGTGCCCAAGTGAAGGTACCTGTTAAGTTCATTGTAGGCGATCAAGACATTACCTATAACTCTCTAGGTGACAAGGATTACATAGAGAAGGGTAGATTTAAGAGAGATGTTCCATTTTTGGAAGAAGTTGTTGTGATGGAAGGAGTTGCCCATTTCCTCAACCAAGAGAAAGCTGACGAGATCAATAAACACATTTATGATTTCTTTCAGAAGTTCTGATGTGCTATTTCCTTTTGTCTTTGTTGGAGAGATTGGAGAGATCAATAAATGCATGTTTGTGAGTGCTAGCTTGCTCGTGTTGTTAAATTAATTAAGGGTGGTTTCCTAGAAAGTCTCATTGTGGTTATTTTACAACAAAACTGGTGAGGTAAATTATTGCCTATCAGTTCTTGTAACTTTGTTCTGTGAACTAAAATAAGTGTTTAGTTTTTCTCCTAACTTTTGGCTTGTTGGAGTTGACGAGACATTATTTAGGCTAGCAATTTTAAAGAAATTAGATTTCAAACAAAACACATAAATAATAACTCGAGACAAAACAGATTCTTATAAGCAAAAAACTGGGCAGAAATCTTATAGCAAACACCTCATAGAGTACTTCAGTAATAGTTTCTTATTACAGAAACTTGCATATGTTCTTTTTTAACAACTGAGACAGTACCCCCCAGATGTCAAGTCCAAGGCTGATCATGCCAAGTTCCATGTTGAAAAATCTTTCCAAGCTGCCTCAGCCATTGTATTTAGCTAGAAGTTGAAAAGAAAATTTCCCCTTGAGCGGGTAATGAATGATGTTCATGGTAGGATGTGGACTTTTTCAATAACTTCCTGGCTTTCTGCGTTTTTCAATGGTAAAGTGAACATCTAGAAGATCTGTTATGCCAGCAGTTATCTTTTGACCAACTTTCACAGGGCCAACACCTTGTGGAGTGCCTGCAAAAAATGATTCCAGGGCAATGAAATTACTCGGAAATTCAACCTCCATAGCAAAATCTGAGAAGGAACCCTCTCTAAATAGAATAGAAAGATAACAAACTCGAAAGTACCTATCTTAAGGGTCTATGTTTCATATGTAACTAAATAGCATAGGCAGATCACCTCCAGCAAGAAAGGCTCTTTATGTAAGGTAAAAATACTAAAATTATGCTGAATAAGCATATGTAAATTTCAATAAAAAGATAATGCTGTTGCTCTTATTCAGAATCCACCAAGAAGCTAACTTTATTAAAAGACAGCAGTGATATCAAAACCTAAAGAATGAAGCCTGGAAGAGTCCAATGTGGTACCTGTTAATATAACATCCCCTTCAAAAAGAGTCATAATTGAACTTATGTGACTAATAAGATATGGAATCTTAAAAATCATATCTTTGGTAGAACCCTTCTGTCGTACATCTCCATCTACCTGTAGTACAACAGATCCATTTAGCCTCCATCATTTTGATAATCTCATAAAATAAAGAAAATGCAAGGAATTGAATACAGAAAAATAATGATTTTGACACCTTTAACCACAGTTCCAAGTTATCAGGATCAGAAACAGCTGATTTGGGAAGCTGCAACAAGTGTTTGCAGGATCAAGAGTTAGAGCATGATCAACAATATTGTGAATATATACAGATATACAAGTAGAGAAACAAAAGAAGGAGAAGATAGATCAAAATCAAAGAAGTTTAGTATTTGCCCTCTCTAACAATATAGATGGTTCACAGATTAGATATTATTGGTGTTAATATTACAAGGTTGGATTTGATACGCAAATTTCTGTCAGTGCAAAAAGATATTCTTGAACAACTCCCTCACCCTATCCCAAACCCGCATTCCCTTAAATGTAGGTGGAAATAAACCTCAGAATTCTAAATCATTTCTCATTATTGAGCTTCAAAATTTATTTGATGTTAACATGAAGCAAAGAAAGAAATACACTAAAAAGAAACAAAAGGAATTTCGATTGATTTCTTACAACAGAACTAATAGGTGTAAATGTATCCTGCCCTTTAGCCACAGTCCATGGAAGCCCTGCAGACTGACAAATAATAGAATGAGAGCGCCATCATCACATACACTGACAAATAATAGAATAAGATAGCCATCATCACATACAAAATTCGGAGAAGTTTATATAGCAATAATGAAAAAAAGAAAAATAAATTATAAACAGTAGCTTCATTCTTTTATAAGAAAATAAATTTTATCGACTGCAAAATAACATAATTAACACGCCAAAAGAATCAAGATTATAGAGAATAATCTCACTATTTGCTGAATTTCACATGTTCAACTTCACAATGGGTACTAATCCGAACTCTAATATATACATTGGTGATCTGCCATAGAAGTTTACGTTCCAAATTGGTGCATTTCTAAACCGATCAATTAAATGGCAGTCGATTTATTGGCTTAATCTAACACTCATTCCCCACAAATGCCATAAAGTTTGCTTCTTGAAATGATACCATATTCCAAAACAACTGGTCCTACGAAATTAGTTTATAAACTTATACGAAAACCTGAATGGGGTATAGAGATTTTACCTTGGCAGAAGCCTGGATTTCTCTTGCAGTCATATCCAAGGCAAGAGCATAGCCTAAAATCCAAAAATGGTCAGTTACTACAACTTCAAACTAATAATTTTCTTATTTGAATAACAGAACACCCCCCAAGTCGTTAAATTGGGTTCCTTCTGTCCATTAATCAAATCAACAATCAATATGTAGTGTATAAAAGCAAGTACCTCCAACAAAATCCATGGCAGTGATTTGGGGCACATCGCGAGCTTTCTGGCCGATAACGACGGCGAGCTCCACTTCATGATCCAGCGACTCCAAAGGATGGGGAACCTCGATTGTACCTCCGTTCGCCAAGTAAGACGACGTCGGTTTGAGGAACAACACCGGCTCCTAATGATCGTTGAAATTTCAATACGAATTGTTAAAAAAGAAAATTTCAATAAAATTAATAACATATAACCTTGGGAACGGCGTTGCCGAGTTCTTTGGCGTGAGCGGCGTAGTTACGGCCTACGGCGACAATCTTTGTCCCAACTTGCAGTAGCTTTTGAACGCCTAAAGGTGCCGTCGCCATCTCTCTTCCTTTCGTTCTTTGAGGGAATATGCTTCTTTTGGCCACAATGCAGTGTGTGGCGTGTGCGAACTATGACTAAGGAGTAGAAAAGTCAACAGTTAACATATATCATAATAGTAATTTAACTTTTTGTTCATTGACATGATAATTTTATTTAGATTTTACATGCAATATATTATTATCATTTGTAGGTGAAGAAAATTGTTACTGAGGTGAAAGAAAATTCACGCAAATAATCTCCTAGAGAATAATTCATAAACATTAGTCTTCATTTGAGAAAATTATTTTTAGGGACCATTTGAGATAAAATTGAAACACAACTAAAATTTCTTGATGTATCTTATTATTATTATTCTCCAAAGAAGGGTGATGAGGCATAGCATGTTAACAAACACAGAATGCTTCCATTGCTGCAGATTGTGGTTTAAGATCGCTGGCTGCACGGAAATAGAAGGTAATAATGCACTTGCATCATGTTGATTGTATTAAAAATGAGGATACAGCTCAATGTATAAAACACATTATGCATTTGTGCCTAGACGAAGTTTTATCAATCAGCAAGCTTCCGGGCACAAGTTTAGCCTACCTTAATTCTTGACGCTTGTCCCTAAATTGGAATGAAGCAGATGCATTTACCAGTTCAAACATTTGAACAATTACAATTACTGTTCATTTTTTAAAAATCTTATTGGCACTGACTTGAGGTTTCAGAATATAATGTTTCTTCTATTTGTTTCTCTTTAAGTAACTGTACAATAAAGAAGCTGTGATATCATCTTGCATCAGCCAATCAAGGTCAATCATCATCTCAAACACAACATTAGCAACTCTGGTTTTTCAATAAACTGTTTCCACTCATTGCAAAATCTTGCAACTGTTGCTCCATCAAGAACTCTATGATCTGCACCAACATTTACCTGAAAAAAGAGAAGAAAGAGATCATTAAAATGTCAAAGATAACCAGATTATCCAAACTAGAAATCTAAAAAACCTGTTGTGTAATGAACAATAGTAATAATCAACGAGCACGAACTTGTGATTCCTAGACCAACCCACCTCTCTAACCGCGCACCAGCCAACGCATATAAATATGTATTGACAAATGTGTTTGCTCTTATAATCACATGCATAAAATGTAAATGAAAAGAAGGAAAGAAATGTTGCTTACAGTCATGACTGATGCAGGATACACACTTTCATCATCGGCAAACTGTGGAACCTTCTGAATTCGGCCAATTGCAATGATGGCAACTTCAGGCAAGTTGATTATAGGGGCACCAAACTTCCCACCAATTGCACCAATATTGCTTAGAGTTATTGTTCCACCAGTTATATCCTCAGGGTTAAGCTTGTTATCCAATGCCATTTGTTGTAACCGTGCTAGTTCCTTCGTTATCTAAATACATAAATACATAATTTTCTAGAATGTCAGTAAAAGGGGAAACAAAAGAGCATAGTATTCCAAAAGCATGCACCAAGAATCTAAACAAGACCACTCTTCATAAAGCAAATAGCTAAGACGAAATGTCATCTTTGTCCATGCTAATCCATCTAAATTGTTAGCACGATAGTGGGTTGCAAAATCAAAGAACACTAGTTTCAAATTATATGAGCATTCTTCATTTTGCTACATCCTGAATACTGATGATCAAATAGAGCAATTCACATGCATTGCCTTTAGGCATAATTCTGCATGAAAACAGCACATTCATGATATGTATTTCAATTTGTGTTTTTCTTGAAGTTCTTGAAGAAGTGCAAGGACCAATTCTGGAGTACTGAATGTATGTCATCAACTCAGAGGAATAATTGATAGCTTTGTATACAACACAAGAAAAGTTATCCAAAACCAACCTCCAAGATGGATAGAGACTGAACATTCTTTATGTTGGGTACAACTAGACCATGCGGAGTAGCCATGGCAATTCCAATATTGTGGGACCCTGTACCGTTCAATAATAAATTTTTGTTAGGAATAGGGCAAAGGAGAAAGAAAGCATAACAACATTGATTGAAACATTAAACATGATATAAGACACACAGTGACTAATAAATCTCCAAATTCCTATCCCTATCATCAAACCTTCCAAGAATGCAAGGAACATTCAATATATCTGTGTATTCATGGAAATGAAATAATTTCCAGTGATTTTACAAGTAGCCAGATTGGCACATTGTTGTTGATCTATATCATGTCAAATGCCTCATATCTCTTAACTGACATTGTAAACACTTCATTGATTGTTACTCCATTGTCCAGCTATGTTAGACCTCCAGATATTTTGCATAGGACACCGCAATTACAAGCTTAGTAACTAAAAAAGTGCTTTCAGATGCAAGCACTGTTGTGCCTACATGTACATGGCAGACTTATTTTAAACCTTCATGAATTTCTCACTTATCAAACATTTCCTTATTAGAAAGACACCAGTGGCCCATAAACAATGTAGCAGCAACCACTTAGTAGAATAAAATCAACAAACCTTTTAGAATCACCTCTAACGATTCATCATTGAAGCAACTATTCATCCAAGGATACTTGCTGAGGGCCATTGAAAGCGACTTTATCAATAATGGAAGGAAAGTATGCTTGATGCCTGGATCAGTATTATTACTCTGGAAAGATGATTTTAGCTCCACTAATGCATTGCAATTAACCTCTTCTACATAATGAAAATGTGGAATTTTTGCAGCCATGGACATTGTCTTCACCATTGTCCGTTGGAAACCCCTGAAAAAGTATAACAAAATTAACTTGTTTTTAATTAGACTATTAGCAAGCATATTTTATATGAATGCCTAATACATAAAATTAAAAAGAAATACTTCCCAAAATGATTACATGCAGATGATTCGCATTCAATTTTTTTTCTTATCATAAATGCAGTCTACCAGTACTACCACTAAATGATAATCTCGTGGTTACCAGCATTTCCTTGATACAATTTTCTGTAGAATCAAACTCTCAAGAAAAACATGATCACCCTGGCTGATCTTTTGGATCCATTATGAAAATAACAATCCCTCTGGAGCACAATTCATTTTATCCCCATTTCAAATAAACTTCAATTATACTGCTCTGAGGTGGATGCAAAATTATTTCAGGTTCATTAAACACTGCCTCATCTTCTCAGATATATGTGAGTGTGATGTTCCATGTTCATGTTTGTATATAAATATTACCTCAAGGGAACTGTCTTATCATCCTGAAACTGTCCTAGTGCAGCTGATGCATACGAGCAATTATCTTTTCCACCCAGAAATTGGTTCCCAGAATCAGTACTTGTAGTTCCAGGTGAATCTTCAATTATTCCCTTCTGAATCCCATATTTAATTACATCTTCTTTTAGTATCCTTCCATCTTTACCAGTTCCAAGGACATCATTTAAATTGATGCCATGTTGCTTTGCAAGGTGCCTCACAGCTGGTGTAGACAAGACTCCACCAATTTGACTTTTATCCAGCTTGGAACTGAGTGACTTTGCATCCTCTATACCACCATGGATTGGTTCAGGAGCATGAGATTCCTCAACAACCATTTTTAGAAGAGTTTCACCTACCTACAGTATAACTGACCTTTATTCAAACAACATATAAATTCTCAGAAATTAAAAATAACAACGAATGTATACACAAAAGTATGTTGACATTGTTCCCCTTCGTGTCAAATTTCAAACTCTTATATATCCTTATATTATTTTCTGTGTCTAATAATTAACGGAGACAGTACATTTTTTCAGGAGTCACACCAATTTACTTTCTCTAACAATGAAATAGAAAATCTTAAATTGAATGACACACTTCCTGCATTTTTCCCACTATAATTTGCCGGTAAGTGTCGGAACAACTTATCCAACTATCCTGTTGCCCTTGCTTAGAACAAAGACCTTTACTACCAAACCTGGCAACAATACATATCCTAGCAATTGAACTTATTTGTCATGGTTTTAGATTATATCTCAAACAAATTCCTAGTCTGTGTCTCCCTCTAGTTGAAAGGTTGTCAAACTGACCTATGGTACCAAACATTATTTGTCACTCCACAACTAAAGTGGCCAACAGCAAACATGACAATCACTGAAGTGAATCCTAATCTGCATAAGTTTCAAAATACATTCTCACCTTTACAATGTCACCGGGAGCATATAGAACTTGAGCAACTTTCCCCTTGTAACGACTTGTAATTTCAATGGTTGCTTTGTCACTTTGAACTTCACATAGAGGTTGAAATTCCTCAACTTCATCTCCCTGCCAGAAGAACAGTATTGACATTCACTCCAGTTGATTATTTCTAGCAGAATCCAAGTCATTATGGACATAAGTGTATGTAAGCATACAACAATAAGACAGATAATGTAACTGAGATGAACTTCCAATTACATACTAAAATTTCATTGATCCAAGCATGAACATTTGTGTTTAAAGCAATATTTCAATTTCTGAAAAAAAAACTTGAAGTGAACAAATTCAACCAATCAATCATTAAACAAAACATATATGGATCTATAAATTAATTCAATATAAGAAATGAAAATTAAAAGCCAAAAAAAGAAAGAAAGAAAGAAGCATCAGTCACTCACCTCTTGCACAAACCATTTGAGAAGTTCACATTCAGCAATCCCTTCACCAGTTTGAGCTAAAGGCACATCAACATCCGCCAAAGCATGACTCGAAAAGCAACAGCTAGTGACTCTGTATTGAATGCCACACTACAAAATTGAGGGTAAATTTTCAAAAAAAAAAAAAAAATACAAAGATAAATTTGGAATGAAAATAATTTGATTAGGTTAATTAAGCTTGATTTTGCCAAAGAAGAAAGAGAGACTCACGTTGATAGAATTCTTAGCTAAGCGAAACAACGACGTAAAGCTACAAAAGCGGAGAGATCGAAGTTTTGGTTCCGTGAGTGCCGTCGGAGACGGCAAAGAAGAAAGTTGAGGAGTGTATGGGAATATAAGGCGTGCCCGTGGGACGGATGCCCAAGCCCTTTTTTGCCAAATCCTTCTTCCTATCATTATTAAGCAGAAGCTGCACTGCTGCAACTGAGAGCTCCTAATCTATTCGTGTTGATCACCGATACACAAAACAAAGAAACGTGAAGTTGATGATTTTCTTAAAATTACCGCATCAGCTTTCGCTAAATGATTTTGGATATAGATACGTAAGAAATGTCATTAATTCTTTTTTTAAATAAAAAAAAATCCTAAAATTTAGCTTTAAGGCACAAGTTTGTTTCGCCCTACACTTGAAATAAACATGGTATTAATGATATAATAATATTTAGAATAAAAAAATTAAGAATGTATCTATATTGAAAATAAAAAAATACACATTATAATAATATTAACTAAATTTCTCATCTATTATAATGTTAGTAATTATTTTTGGTGGAATCATCTAAATTAGTTTTGAGGGGATTTTTTTTTTAAAAAAATTAATACTGAATTTATTATTCAGTAAAATATATAATTACTGTTAAATTATATCTTCATATATTTAGAAGGGATTTTACTTTTCCATAATATTTTTCTATTTGATTAATAAAATTTATTTCTTTTTAAAAGAAAAAAAAATTAAAATTCTTTTTATCTATTAGTTAGAGTGAATGAGTTAAGGGTAAAATTTTTTCATTGCTAAGGATGAATTGATTAACATGATATTAGGGACAAATAACAATGCTTTTCCTTCTATCACTAGTTTTGGATGATTGATGATGAGTTGGAAAAAATATCCATATCCAATTTGTCATTAAGGCTAAGAATGAAGCGAGAAACATGATAACATGGGCAAGTTGGAACTTGAAATCATCTAATGAAACAAATCCATAAACATCTTACTTTAAAACTAAAGCACTTTTGAGCCTATTATTTCAATTTTCTAACTCTCAAAATGGACAACGAGCCCAGCCCATTTTATAATAATAGAAACTTTGTTCAATCTGCTTGATTTAGAATTGAACCCAGACATTGTTTTACAAAGTTCAGTCCAGCAAAAAACAACAATTCGAATGAACAGCCTATTACTTATAAGATCAAAATCCCTTGCCTTGGTCTTGGTGTCAAATCATTTAATGAAATGGCCCAAAAGACTTCTAAAATTAAATGATGACTTTCATTAAAATTATTTATTAGCCATATGATTGCATTATTTTTTTTATGTAATTTATTGAGATTAGGCTATAAAATAATTATCAATAGCAATAATTTCCCTTTACAAATGGAAAATATTATATAACAATGATCTTAAATATTTAAACTTGAGGCTATCAATTGACCTAATATAAGCACTTTCTTTGTCTAGAACATGAATTATTTTTTTCATCCCATTATTATTATATACATAAAACAATATTTTTATCTCATGTTTACCTAATTTTCTTATCTACTAGAGCTCCTCAATTACACATGTGTGGTAGCATAAATCAGTGACCGATCCACCATATAACTATATGATTCGTATCACTATTCATTTTTCTTAAATTTACTCCAAAAGAGTTAGCCAAGTTAGGTCACCTTTAATAATTAGCATAGACTCATGTCTCTAGATAAAAATAAAGTTGTTTGCTTTTGCCTTTTCGTTGAATTCCATGCGAGTGGGAGAAGTTCGGTTTGGAAATTAATACAATTAATATACAAAGATGAGTTGATATATGTTGATGTTCCATATGATAATCACATTATTTTATTAATTTCTTTTAATTTTTCATCAATTAAGCTATTCATAACCTTACCCATTTCTAAATTTTCTTGTTAAATGTTCAACTATATATGATAATCCACTTGTTAATTAATTAAGGTCAATGACTTCTTAATTTAGTCCAAAGAAAAGATATTTATTACTTCCTCCAAAACAGAATTGTTCAATTATAGAATCTGTTTGGTAGGTGAAATATCAATATGATTATTCGTTATAGATTATGTAGCTTCAGTTAATAGCTAGATGCTCCATGTTCGATAGCTTTTTAGCTTAGTTTCAAAGGAAAATTTAGAAAGGGAAATTTACTTGCTAAATAGGAGATTGTTATCAAATTCGGTACTGAAAAGACCAAACATGAGTTTTATTTTTTCTAAAAAAAATAATAATAATATATGAAGTTGGTGTTTATCATACTTAATTATATATATATATATATATATATATATATATATATATATATATATATATATATATATATATATATATATATATATAG
>CANXYC012194612.1:0-18800 GCA_948193065.1 Aleurites moluccanus | reverse complement strand
TCTCATTTAGTAACATTTTATAAATATATATTTATTTTTTATTTTTTATATATATATATATATATATATATATATATATATATATATATATATATATATATATATATATATATATATTAAATTTAAGTGAGATATATGATTCTCATCTTTACCCATACCTATTAAAAAAATTTGGATTTTTCCTGTTACGTCCTATTTTCTACTCAAACTGAAGGTTTATTATTTTGATAGGGGCGAAACAGGACGAAATCCTACTAAATCGGAGCATTTTGACATTCATCCCTAAATAATGCCATGCAATCTGGATCATTTTATAATTAATATTGTTTAATTAACTTATTAGGTTATGATCATTTTTTTTAATTACCGACTGAGATAAGATTGAAATTCTTGGAAACAGACAAAAACGAAACCCTGGGAAAGTTAATAACCCACCCACCCACCTATATATCGTGACAAAGGTTGACAAAGATGCTATTGGTAGACTTATACATGAATCAATTTAATATAAGATTTTATAGCATTCTTTGCATAAGACAATAATGACTTGTTTAATCTTAGTTAATAATTAATACTTAATTAGTTTTTTTTTATTTATTAATCATAAAGTCATTATCTCTAATCAATATTTTTATAATCGGACCGGTTAAAAAACTGATAAAGACAAAGAGTCAGAGAGTTAAAGGTTCGACTGAGGTTGAACCGGTTAAATTGAAAAAATCGATATACATATATATGTATATATAATTTGACATTTATTATTTTTATAAAAAAAAAAAAAAAAATTTATCCTGTTCGAACTGAAAAATCAGTGCGGTTTAACTAATTTAATGGTTAACTGATCGATTCACATGTTTTTTAATTAATTTTTAGGAGACGGATTTTTAAAAATTAACTGGACCAATCCTTAATTAGGTTCCTAATTTTTTAATTGACCTTAACTAATTCCTTTAATTATTAATCAATTCATTCAAACTTTTATACATATAATGTCTTCAGATTTTCTTGTGCTATGATGTAAAGTGTGCATGCAAGACTAGAATGAGGGCCAACGGCAGCATCAATCACCAAATTAAATTTGTTATTATATGGATTATACATACAAAAACATATTTTACACAATTATGTGGATTGTGGAACATTGTATTTGGGATATGTTTGATTTCCCATAAAATTATATGGTTAAGTTATTTTTATTATTTTTAATTAATTTGTCTTAAATATGTTAATGGATCAGATTGTAGATTTTAATTTATGAAGAAAATTATGAGTCAAATTTTTGGATTACATTTTAGATTTAGGCCTTACCAAAAACATATCTAAATTTATTTTAGACTTATAAATTCTAACTCACAATCTAAAAATAACTCCAATATTATATTTATTAATGAATTTTATATTAATTTATATTTGATTGGTGGATTCACACTCTCCAAAACTCAAATTATAATTATACAAGTTAATTCCTATTATTAAAAAAAAAATCATATAAAAAGAAAGAAAGAAAAGAAACAACAAAACATAGTTTGGATTTTTCCTGATTTTTATGAACAAGAAAGCCTAAAGCAACATACAGCAGTAAAATTTGAAGTCACCATGGCTGTTGTGTTTCTGCCTCAATGGCCCCAAAAGAAGGGAAAGTATCGAAATATGATGATCTAACAGGAAAGTGCCAACATTGACTTCATAGAGAAATGTCTAATAGATAACCGTGTGTTAGGTAAATTAGTTTATTATTTTATAGAATTAAGGAATAGTTTCTAGAGAGGCAAATTTGCAAGGCAGAGAGGATGATGATGGTGTCACAGAATTTGACCTTTCGGATTTTTCTCATTGAATAGAGAGTTGAGTTGGTGATTATAATTGATAAATATAACATATTCATATACTATATATAATCTATTCCTACTTAAATTAGTTTATTTTTGGTTACTTATAATTTATAATGTGAATTTTATTACCCAAATCATAATAGTTTAGTTGTTAGCAAGCAATTAAATTCAAAATGTCAATGGTTAATCATGTATTTTATTTGAATGATACTGAAATCTAACATGATATTCCATCAATTATTTAATTTTTATAATATTTTTAATAATTAAAAAAAAGTAAAAATCATTACTTAATTATTGAGATTTAAAAATTAAAATGAATTATTTGTTAGTGCTTGAAATTAAATAAAATTCACTAATCAAAATATATATTTTAATAATAAGAGACGAAATAATACCAATAGTAATTCATCATTTAAAATACTTAAAATTAAAAAAAAAAAAAACAAAGCATTACATAATTGATTAAATGAAATTGTAGACAATTAATTTGATTTTCAAAATAAAAATTTTAATTATGAATTAGATCAAATCTCAACACCAAATAATAATTAATCCTTTTTAATTCAGATACAAGTCGACTCATAGCCCATGAAAATTTTTAGTCTAAACCCCATCTAATTCAAAACTTTGAAAAATTTCTTACACACTATCACAGATGTTGGGCTGATGCAAATGAACAAGGCATAGGATATTAACAAGTTCCTCTTTGGCAAGGTTAAATTTCCTGTATATATAAAGCAAAAGAAATATAAATAATTATGTGCAAAACAAACATATAGTTCATATTATTTGATCAGCTTGGAAGCCCCACAAAATAATAATTAGATCTCTTTAATTGGATTTGGGCCTGAACTGACTGTAGAGTGAATATATAAATTTGTAAGATAGAGAAAGTGCATTAAAGTGTCAAGTCTTAACTTGACAAAAGCACTCCGATACTTAAATTAGAAGTTTAAGAGAATTAAATGAGAGTTTCTAATAAGCTAAATGAATTATAGATAAGTAATTAAGAGTATACTAAGATTGTCATAAATAAGGGTTTACCTCTTGTATTTATACTAATGGAGGATGATTTGTTAACTTGATAAGGGTGATAGGTGTCCTCATTTTACTAACTTGGCGAGGAGGTGATCAGATTTATCAGTGCATATATTGCCCTATTATCATATTGTGATATAACTTATTATGTCATGGTCATTTGTAGTTGTGAGGTTCTATGCATTTTTATCCGACTGGCAATGATGGCTTATGGGATATGATCAGTAGTTGTGCTGCACAATATATCAGTGCCACGTCAAAGATAATCAATGAGGAGAGAGAAATAGTTTCATTCCACGTAACTTTGTAGCTCGCTTATTGGTTCAAGGGTCAATGGAACAGCTTCTATTCCTACGGGTATATCTTATGTTGAGCCACTTGGGATGGTTTGGCGAGGAGATATTTCTCACTTTTGGCTCTTCGAACTTGACTCGTATTGCCGAGTTTGTTCATTCTTGGACTAGGCCCTTCTCCAGGGTGATGGCCTTGCTAGTTGACTTAGACTTTTATGGCTTAACTTGAGCCCAATAATATTATTCTTGATCAGTAGCCCCTACTATACTGTGACTGAGAACCAAGGAAGTCATAATAAAGGAACTGACCATTCTGTGAACTTGATGCTTTAATTATGAGGCCTTGTCTTACAAGCAAGATCTCTTTTTTTTATGAGCCCCCCACTTTGAGACAATCTTCTGAATTGACATTTGAAGGGTTTTGAAAGGATATTTATCTGACAGTTCCACTTTTAAAAGGAGTTGAATCTTCCTGTCCCATCCACAATCCACTTGGCATAGTAATCATTATGTAATGGCTACCCATTAAATGACGCGTCTCCTTGGGTAAAGTAACAGTCGCGTTCGATGGGCTTCTTGAAAAGTTTTGTTGTGGTTCATTAAGGTTTCTGAATTAATTTGACTGTCTATAAATACCCCCTTTAACCCATTCTCTTTCTTCTTCTTACTTTTGTTTACGATTCTTCTTGCAACTTCCTACCATTTTTGTTTCCTCTTTAACTTCTTTCTTCATCCTCAAATTTCTTCTTTCATCCTCTTTATTTCTAAAAGCTTATTCCAATGGCACCTAATGCTAGCTCCTCCAAATCCACCGTCATCACCGAAGAGGGGCTTGTTGAGAGATGGAGCAAAATTCAATCTTTTGCCTCCTATGAAAAATTTAGAAAATAGGAGGATAATCTTGACAATAACTGTAATCTTAAGCTGAGGATCCTCACAGATCATGAAAGGATTTTTTGCCCTGTGGGTTCTAAGGGCTTACAAGAGATCCCCAAGAATGAACAATCCTACATTATGTTCTTCCACTAATTTGAGCAGGGTTAAGGATGCCCCTACTAACTTCATGGTCTAATGTTTTGACGATTTTCGGGTCGACCCAGGAATGCTTCATTTCAACTCAATTAGTGACCTTCACTGGTTGGAGGAGTTGTGCTTTACTCTCGACATCACCCCCACTCCCCATATTTTCCAAGTCTTTTTCAAGATTGGGATGATTGAGGAGGCTTGGTCCACCTCGACGAGGTGAGGACGCTGTCTTTTTATAGATAAGGAAACCCAGATTCATAATTAGTGAAGCAAGTTTGCGGTGATTGAAATAATCATTAAGGGAAATAAGCTTGGATTCCCTAGCCACTTTATGTATTCATCGTCTTGCTCGACATTCTAGAATTGAGCCAGGAAGAGAAAGTGGCTACTGTGACTCTCATAGCCTAGACTTACACCTATAGTATCAAGAGCTTTGGTATTAGATCGAGGTTGAGGGAATTCATTTGTAAGTCTTCCTTCTATTGACTTTATGTAGTTTTATGTGCCTTGGATAATATGTAACTTGTCTTTAAAGTGATTCCTAATGACACAGGTCACTATGACCTAATCAAGGTGCTAAAAGGGGTCAAGCTTTTAGAGGTGGATTTAGACTGTGAGCTCCCTACACTTAATGCAGTTATTGGAGGATTCGAATTCACAGGGAGGTGAACAACTTTCCTTTTGATCCAGCCAATGAACCTCCCAAGAAGAAGAAAATTATGAAGGTAGCAATGTCTACTTCATCAGCCAAATTCATGTCTTTTTCTGCTTCGCCCCTAGTTGCTCCTACCCCCACAAGGCTAGACAAAGGAAAGGGACATTCATCTCTTGTGGAGGAGAGGCGGCTCGCACCTTCCCGAGCCTTGACTCCCAAGAGGCCTATGATAAGAGAGGAGTGGGACACTTTCGTATTTAGAGACCATGAAGATAGGGAGGCTTTATTAGCTAAAAGGAGAAGTACCACCTCTTCTTCTAGCGAGCCCATACCTCTAGCCTCTACTGATGAAGCCATTGTACCTCCTTCTGAGGGTAAGTTTTAACTCTCTCCTTTAACTTGTATATTTTTCTACTCTGTTTTCTTACTGTGAGGCCTTTTATTTTGCAGGGATTACTAGCTCTGAGCATCTTCCTCATGCCAAGATTACTACTGACCACATAAAAGCAATGATGATGAGGGGTTTCAAATGTCTAGCCACTATAATTGCTACCCCTCATATTCAAAGACAGATAACAAAGGTGAAGGATGTTAATCTTGTCGAGGCTTCTAGGGACGAGGCTAGAGTAGAGGCCCCTACTGACTTAGAGGCGAGGCTAAAGTGGAAGCCCCTATTGACTTGAATGCAAGGCGAGATTCACCATTAAGAGAGGATAAACAATATACTCCTAGTGTGGCACAACTTCCAAATGAGTCTGATGCTCCAACTACTAATAAGACTTGACTAAGTACATCTTTTGAGAATACCCCACGGTTTGTCTATCTATGGAGTACCAATGCACAGAGAGATGGGAGGCCCATCACAGGCTTGAAGGGACTCATTGGTCTTAGCCCTTTTGTACCATTTTGAGTGACGAGGCAGAGCCCGACAAGCCAGCTTTGCGAAAGGATCTCTTGACCTAGGAGGGGAGAAGCATAATTGAAGCTTTCGAGTATATCCCCACCCTACATAATGTTGAGGATCCTGTCATGTGAGCCCTGGACTTGGTTGTTGCTCTTACTTCTCTTTCGGAGGTGTTCAAGACCTATTCAACCTCTTATGAGAAGTTGTTACTCAAATCCACGACGAAATAAATAACTTTAATTTCCCTTCTTAAAAATTTTCTTCATATTAGGAGTGTCTTATTACTTAGTTGTTTTTGCTTTTTATTTTTAAGGTATGTGGGAGATGTATCAAGTATACATCAGACTTAAGTCTTGTGATCAGTATTATCTTGAGGCTCACAACACTGCACATAGATTAGAAGGGTTAGTGAAGAAATAAGCATAAGAAATTTCAAGTCTTCACAGACCATTGCGAGTCCAAAAGCAAGCCCAAGCTAATAGGGTCGAGTTGGAGCGGATACAGAGCGAAGCAAACGCCCAAATTTAGTGATTAACGAAGATAGAGAATTCCTCGAATTGTGCAAGCCATGAATGTGATGAGACTCAAGTAGATAATTCTAGGAAAATTTTGGAAGAGAAGTCTTGAGAGAGCGAGGAAAATCTTGCTCAATTTCAAGCTGCTCAGGAGGAGGTGGAGCTACTCAAGAAACTATTTGATCAGTAAGAGGATGATTTCAATTAGGATAGGGATGCCTAGGTAAAGGAGATAGCCAAGCTGAAGCATTATATAAAGGATTTTTAACAAGCTAAAGAATGAGTTGAGGCTTCCGATCAAAGGGCTATTCCAAAATTTTTGGCTTCTTAAGAATTCAAGACAAAGGTGGCTCGAGTTTCCATGGCCCTTATTGCTATGAGCTACAACGAAGCTCTTGATGAAGCAACAAAGATCCATCCTGACATCCTTTTTAGAATTCGTAAGAAGGATTTTGATCCTCCTACCCCTCCCCCAGACGAGCTAGGTAATGACAAAGACATGGAGGAGGTTTAGGAAGAAATGGCTCGCCAAGATGCTGATCTGGTCCCTCCTTCTAAGACTATTCCAGTTGAGAATCCCCTTCCTGAGGGTACCACTTCTGGTCCTGTTCCTCCAATTGGTCCTATCGTGGAAGTAGATCCTAGATCAGCCATAGTGTCTGATATCCCTCCAATTCCATAAATTTTATATTTTATTTTTTATACTTTTGTACATTATATTCTTTTTTTTATCAATGTATAAAGAACACTTTCTTCATGCCTTGGATAACTGAAAAACTTAGTGAATATCAGGTTCCTTAAAACCTTAACAGAGAGGATGTCTTTTCATATGAGGACTTAGAAAGAACTCACCTCTTAGAGGTCTTCAGATAGAATACCTCATCATATGAGGACTTAGAAAGAACTCACCCCTTAGAGGTCTTCAAATATAATGCCTCACCATATGAGAACTTAGAAAGAACTCACCTTCTTAAAGGTCTTCAAATAGAATGCCTCGCCATATGAGGACTAAAAAATCCACCAATTTAGAGGTCTTCAAGTAAAATGCCTGGCCATAAGAGGACTTAGGAATACCACCTCCTTATAGGCCTTTAAGAAATTTGCCTCATCATATGAGGACTTAAAAAATATTTGGCTCCTTAGAACCTTAATAAACATAGTGTCTTGCCATATTGGGACTAAAGAAATCAACCTCTTTAGAGGTCTTCAAGTATAATGCCTCGCCATATGAGGATTTAAGAAATGTCTTCAAGTATAATGTCTAATCAGATGAAGACTTAAGAAATCCACCTCTTTAGAGGTCTTTATTTGTTTTTTTCCTAGCCATACTAAGTTTTTTAGTTATCTTGCCTTGACAAAGACTTGTTTCCCCTTGAGAAGTAATGCCTATCCATAGTAGGACTTTGAATTGCCTTGCCTTGACAAAGACTTATCTCCCCTTGAGGAGTAATGCATATCCGTAATAGAATTTTGAGTTGCCTTGCCTTGACAAGGACTTGTCTCCCATTGAGGAGTGGTGCCTATCCGTAACAGGATATTGAGTTGTCTTGCCAAGACAAGGACTTGTTTCCTCTTGAGGAGTGGTGCCTATCCGTAATAGGACTTTGAGTTGCCTTGCCTTGACAAGGACTTTCAGAGATATAAGACCTATGAAGAAATCCCTAATTTTTATTAATGAATTTATTGATAGTTCATTTTGAGATGCTATACATTAAAAGTATGGGGAACTTCTTCGCCTTCTAGTGTGGTGAGTTTGTATATGATTGGTTCTACCACTACCTTTACTTGAAAATGACCTTCCTATATTGGGTTGAGCTTTCCCATGACTTCTTTCTTGCCTGTGGCTTCTAAGAACCTCATCACCGAGTCTTCTTCTTTGAAGTCCTGTTTCTTTACCTTCTTGTTGAAGTATCCAACTATTTTTTTTTTGTAAGCAACTAGTTTGAGGCAAGCTGCTTCTCTGACTTCTTCAACTACATCAAGATCTATCCTTGGAGCCTGATCATTTTTCTAGTCTCCACAGTAATTGACCCTTCCACTAGGTAGGTCAATATCTATAAGGATGACTGCTTATATACCATATGTTAAGGAGAAAGGCATCTCACTTGTTGGCTCTCTTAGAGTAGTTCAATAAGCCCATAAAACATGATGACGCTCATCTACCCAACTGCCTCGACACTTGTCTAGCCTCCTTTTCATCCTTGGAGAACAGTCCTATTGGTGACCTTGACTTGCCCATTTGCATGAGGATGGGACATAGAAGAAAAGTGCTACTTGATATGAAACCTATTGGAAAATGATCCGACCTTGGTGTTGTCAAATTGTTTGTCATTATCACTAATCAGCTCGTAAGGGACCCCAAATCTACAAACTATGTTTTTCCACAAGAAGTTGACTACTTTATCTGTATTAATAGCGGTAGGTGATTTGGCCTCAACCCATTTGATGATGTGTTTCACAACTACTAGAATAAATTTTATTTGACCAAAAGCCATGGGAAATAAGCCTACGATGTCAATGCTCCACTTCGCGAATGGCCATAGACTAGTTATTAGGATTTGATTAGCAATAGGTATGTGCTTTCCATTGCCAAACTTTTAACATATGTGGCATTTTTTGACTAAGCTTATTGTATCTTCCTTCATGTAAGGCCAAAAGTACATTATCTTAGAGCCTTGGCAGCAAGAACTTTCCCCTAATATGCATAGCACATAAGCCTTTGTGTATTTCTTTTAGCACATATTTAGCTTTTGCAGTCCTTAGGCACTTAAGCCAAGGTAGAGAATAAGCTTGCTTATATATGGTATCTCCATGAAGAGAGAAGTGCGAGCTTTTGTGCTTGACCTTCTTGGCCTTTTTTTTGATCCTTAGGTAAGTTGCCCTTTTCCAAGTATCAGATGATAGGATCCATCCAACAAGGATGGTTATCTATCTCCATTACCACCTCATCCTCTTATATGCTTAACCGTTCAATGGCCCCCATAAAAATTTTGTGAGGGAGTTGAAGAGGTTGAGAGGCAGCTAGTTTGCTCAACCTATTTGCCTCACCATTCTCATTTCTTGGGATTTGTGCTATATGAACTTCCACATTCCTCTCCTTTGTATTTTGAAGAATAGCCCTTACTTTCCCAAGGTACTTGGCCATGACAGCATCTTTGGCCTCAAACTCCCCCGTTATCTAGTTAACAATGAGCTGGAAATCACTATGAATTTCAGACTCATCATTATGAGTGAATCCACCACCGGGAGGCCATGCAGGAGGGCTTCATACTCTGCTATATTATTGGTGGTGATAAATTCAAATCTTAGAGCATACTCTAAGATTAGGCTTCTAGTCCCTTAATCACAATTATAACATCACTTCCTTCTATGCTGCTAGCCCCCATCTATATATAGGTTCCAGGTTAACTGATTGTCAACTAAGCTGAGCTCAAATTCTTTCTTGGATGTCGAAGGTTGTTCAGGAAAGTTAGGCAGACTATCCTTTGAGAAGGAGCATCCGTAGATGAAGTTTGCAAGGGCTTAGGCTTTAATTGTTGAGCGAGGCTTGTACTCTAACCTATATTGTTTGAGCTCAACTGAACATAACAACATCCTCCCTGAAGTTTTTGGTCGGTGCATTACTTTGCTGAGAGGTTGATTTGTCATCATACATCCCTGATGAGACTGTAAATAAATTTTGTACTTCCTTGCAAATTTTAGTAGTGAGTATGTGAGCTTCTCCAAGGGCTAATAATTAAGTTCAGCTCTATGGAAGACTCAACTAAAGTAATATACGGGCCTTTGAACTCCACCTTCTTCCCTCAATAGCACCGAAATGATTGCTTGATCCGATATTGACAAATAAATCAATAATTCCTCGCCTAGCAGGGGCTTACTTAAGACATATTCTGAGCTTAGAAACTTCTTGAATTCATCAAAGTCTTTTTGGCACTCCTTGCTCCATTCAAAATTATCAGTCTTCCGAATCTTCTTAAAAAAGGATAGATAATTCTCAACAGATTGAGACATGAACCTATTGAGAGCAACTATGCGACTAGTAAGCCTTTGCACCTCTTTTAAATTACAAGGAAGATTCATGTCAAGGATAGCATTGATCTTATCTGGATTTGGCTCAATACCTTTCTCACTAACCATATACCCTAAGAATTTGCCCCATGGATGAAGAAAACACACTATGGTTGAGTTTCATGCCATATTTCCCCATTATCCTAAACACTTATGCCAAGTTTTAAATATGTTGCTCAAAGTCTTTGCTTTATACAATTATATCGTCTACATAAGCCTCAACACTCCTACCCATTTGTTCTTTGAAAATTTTGTTAATGAGGTGTTGGTACATGGCTCCATTATTCTTCAATCCAAAAGGCATTGATGTATAACAATAAGTACCCTTCTTTGTAATAAAGACGGTCTTTTCCTCATCCTCTGAATGCATCCTGATTTGATGGTACCCCTGTTTTGCATCCAAAGATGATAGGTAGCTGAAGCCTGTAGTTGATTCAACTAACTTATTGATCATGGGCAGGGGCATAGATCTTTGGGATAGGCCTTATTGAGATCCGTGAAGTCCACACACATCCTGTAGCTCCTATTAGACTTCTTTCCTAAGACCACGTTGGCAAGCCATTCTGGAAAATGGACTTCCCTTATAAAGCATGCCTCTATCAATTTGTTCCCTTCCTTTTCTGTAATTGCCTATCTCTCTAGGCCAAAACACCTTTTTCTTCAGCTTGATAAGCTTGACATTGGGGTTGACATTCAATTCATGTCTGAAGATGACCATGCAAAATTGGCCACATTATTTACTAAGCAATTGTGAGCATTCTTGGCCAACTCATTATTTAATCTCGTATTGACCATTAAAAACTTGTTGGGGTCCTCCTCACTTACTCGAACTTTTCGCAGTTTCTCCACGAGTTTTGTTCTCTGCTCTGGAACCCAGGTTGGGTGATTCTCATCCAGAACTGCTAACTCATCCACCCCTAACGAGCTGGGTGTATTCTTTTTTCTTTTTTGCCTCCCTCATTTTAGGAGGTTGGGGAGCCTTCTAGGACCCATAAACATGGAACTCTCTCCCATTCTCCATTAGGATAGTCATCTGCAGGTGCCTGATATTGGTTGATTCCCCCCGATCATATAGCAACGGTCTTCCTAACAAGATATTATATGCCAAAAGGCACCTTGACCACCACAAAGGTCGCCATCATTGTCACACAATCTTGGTAGATTCCAATTATAAAGGAAGCCTCGCTACCTCTAGCAACAAAAGTTCTAACCTATCCAATGTGTGAACTGGGTTTTCCAATTCCTCCAAGCCCCCTTTTTCAAGCCCATTTTCTTATAAGCCTCAGTTGATATGAGATTTACTGAGCTTCTATTATCCACCAATATTCGCTTCACCAAAAAATTGGTTACGATGGCCTGAATGACCAGTGGGTTGGCATGGGGAGTTCTCAGTCGGCTTCCATATCCTCTAACATTCCAGGTTCGCATATCTTCAACTACAAGAATTTTGGCTCTTCCTTTATCCTCTTTTGGGCCCTCATCTTATTGCGGCTCTGAGAACTTTCACTAGACCCTCTTGTAATACAATGAATGACTCCTGTAGAGCCATCATTTATAACTTGCTTGTCTTTATCTCTGTTGGACTCACCATGTTGTCCCCCTTCTTGGGGTCTTCCCTTGACAAATCTCCTGAAGTACGTATCCCTGACTAATGAGTTTCTCGATCTCCTCTAAGAGTTGTCTGCCTTTATTAGTATGATGCCCATAATTACTTAAAAAAAATTGAATTTGGAGGAGTTAAAACACAATTGTATGGGTTGGATAAAAAATTTATAACTTTTAAGTTATGAATATTATTTTAAATTAAGCAATTTAACAAGTTTCTAACCATGAACTTTGGTTTGGTCTGAATTTGATCATCATGTTCCATTTACATCCCTAGAAATTAAAAACAAAATGCATGGTTATTCCTGGGAAAAAATGTAAAATGAACTCAACGCAGTATGAAGCGCTAGGAAAACCAGTTTATAAATATTATTTAATGGTTTTGATTCTTTTGAACATGTAAAATTTAGTTTTTAGCTTCTAATCTACATTTTTAAGAAAGTATTTTTTCGAAATAACAGTTAAAAAATGTCCAATAGACAAGCTATATGTTGTTTAGACTTTGGTCCTCCAACTGGCAACAGTCACTGTCCTATATAGAAGCTTCATAAATCAAGCGACCACCTGTTCTACCTTTTAAACCAAATAAGAAAGGATTTCAGCTACTAAGTGTCCTTTGATACAAGGATCATTATGATCTTCAACATAGAAAAGAGCAGGACAGTTCTAAAACTGCTAACAGTTGGCCGAACATTAAAGTTTCAGCTAATTAAAATTGCTCGAGTTGTGATAATAAAACAAAGCTGAGTATACATATTTGAATGCAGTGCCTCGAAATTTTTTTTTTTTTTTTTTTACTATGAATCAGATTTAGTTAGAATGAAATATAATTCATAGATTTATTGGTGAAAATTCTTATTATAAATTATGATTCCCACCAATCATTTTACATCTCCATATTCTTTATGGTTCATCGCGGGTAAGAACTAATAGGCCATGCGAGCGTCTGACTTATTCATAATGCTATTAGTCCATAGCACTAATAGCACACATCTCATGTTACATTTGATTATGTGAGGGACGAACTTACAATTTTTGAAAAGAATCACTCAAAATATAAAGTATCAAAACAAACATATACTTCAATTAAAAATAATTAAAAATTATTATAATATATCATTGGAAAAATGAAGGAAATTGAAAAAAAAAATTAAGTAAAATTAGAAAGAAAATAAAGGAAAATGAGGAAAAAATAAAAGAAAATGAGATTAAATAATATTTTATTAGAAACTAAAAAATTAATTTTTTTTAAAATAAAAAAAACTATTTTATTAATTTTAGTAAATCTCATAGATTAAACAATAATTTATTTTAAAAAAAATTTAAATAGGAAAAAAATAGAAGAATATGGGATTAAATAGTACTTTATTAGGAATTAAAAAATTAATTTTTTAAAATAAAAAAACTTTTTAATAATTCTATAAATTTTTGGAACTAAATAATAATTTTATGTTAAAAAAATTATAAAAATCAAGGGGAGCACTTGCCTATAGATAGATACGTTTCTGGATTATGTAATAATCTATGAGAAAATTTATTTTGGCCTTTTTTTTGTTTAACTGTTTATAACAGTTATTAGCTGTTAAATGTTATTGATAACTATTAATTGATGGTTGATAACTGATAACTATAATTGTTATTTAATAGTTAATTGTTATAAATATTTAATGATTATTACGGATAAATATTAATATTTATCTTTTTATTTAAATATTATTTTAAAAGGATAATTTAATTTTTTTATTTAAATAAGTATGAGCTTTTAAAAAAAAAATTTAAATTAGAATTTTTATAAATAATAATTGCTTAACTATCTAACAGTTAACAACTATAATTAATTAAATAAATTTAGTGAATTATTAAGAATTAAAAAATTAACAATTGTATCAAAAAATAATATCAAGCACTCATTTCATATAATTGAACTCGAATTTAATGTCTTTTGGACTATTAAAATGAGATATGACTCACATATTTATTGATAAAATTCTTATTCTAAATTATGATTCCCACCAATCATATTACACCCCCATATGCCTTATTCTTCATCACAGGTTAGCATTTTTTTTATGAAAATAAAAAGGAAAACAAGTTAAATTAAATTAAACATAATGTTGGATAAGACAAACCACATATATCATGAAAAAGCATACACAAAATTTATAGAGAGATTCCTCTAAATAATGCGTGCCATAATTAAGATCAGAACCTAACTGAACTAACCAATCCACATTTCAATTAACCTTTATGTAGATGTGATTTACCGTTTTATTATGAGATTATTGATATTTTTTATAAGAGTACTTGAATTATTAATTAACACCTCCTTATTGTTTAACATTTCAACCACAACAACATTGTCACATTCCACCATAATGTCTCTAATACCGTTGCTCCATCAGGACGGGTTAGTATTAAAAGCATCTACAGTAGTTTACACCGTTAAAATGCAATAGTTAGTACCATCTCATAACACATCATTACTTTATTATATCTTATATCATAATATATTACATTCTAAAAAATATAATAATATAAACTTATTGTCAAATCACATAATATTTTAATTATTTACAATAAATATTATAAACTAAATATTTTTATTCTCTAAAAAATATTTTATTATTTCTAAATATAATTTATTAATTTTTGGGGAAACATTTTTTGGAAATTTTTTTTCTATAAAATAATAATTTTATATTTTTAAAAAATTTTAATTTTTAGATAATTTAATTTATAATTAATTAAATTATAATGGCTAGTGTTATAATTACTAATTTTTTTAATATATTAATAAACAATATGATAAATTTTGAATAATTAAAATATAATTATTTAAAATAAAATTACATTAAATTAAGTGACATAAAATTAAAAAAATTGTTAATTATGACTTTTCTTCTGTAAAATGACCTAATACATTAACTCTTTCTTAATCTTTCCAAAATATATTAATTTTTTCATCATGAATGTCACAATATATTATTAAACCCTTTTGTCTATTTTATCATTAGTTAACGCTAAAATGATCAACATGAACAATTAAAAAATAAAAATACACTTACACTTTATTTTCAGTTAATTAAATTATATTTTTATTTTAAAAAATATTTTTTAGAGTTAAAAAATTTATTTTTATATTTTTAACAATTTAAAAATAACAAATAACAAATAAAAATAAAAAATATTTTTTATTTTATTTTTAAAAAATAAAAATTTGAAAATAACAAATAAAAATAAACCCAAACTAATTAGCACAAGAAAAAATATTTTAAAAATATATGCTTATTACTAATTAATTGCTCAACTAAACCCATATAAATAAAGTTTAGGTTGCAAATAAGTTTTTGCCATCCTGTCAAATATCTATCACATAAAATATTTTAAATCCAAACTTTTAATAATTAATAATAACAATATTATAGAAAATGATTAATTAGAACATTAGAATTAATTAAAAAAAAGCAATATATATATATAGAGAGAGAAAGAGAGAGAGATAAAAACATAATTGAATAATATGTTCCACACATAAGAATAAAAGTAGAAACCAACGTTTTAAATTATTAATTGTCATACTTGAATATGAAATAATCATATAAAAATGGTCATATCCATAAAAATAATTTGTATATGAAAATGAAAATGAATATAACTTGAAGTTAAAAACACTAGAGAAATCCAAGAATTATCCTTAAGATTGTTGGAAAAATTTATATTTCTACTATGAGAAGGACAACAGGAGCAACAAGAAATTTATTACTCAGCAAAAAATATAAAGTTTAGAGAAAAAAAGAGAAAATCTATTAGAGACAGGGTTAAGTTATATTGTTGACTTGATTTCCTTGCTTCTGTAGTATTGCTTAGTTAGCAATTAGTTACTTTATTAGCATATAGTTACTTAGTTAAAAGTTAGTTTCATAAGTTTGTTTGTAGTCAGTATTTATGTTTTATGTATAATGCTAGCTAAGCAAGTTGAAGCTTCACATGTATATAGACAGACTCTGCCACATTGTACAATGATAAGAAATAAGAATAATTCATTGAGTCTTGTGTTCTGCAAATCTGATATGATATTAGAGCTTCTCAAAAGCTTCCTCTAAAAATTTTCATTCATTTTTTCATCATTACTTTGTCTTTGTTTTCTATATTTTCTCTTTCATTTTCTCGATAAACAAACATCAAATTTATCTTGAATCAATATTCAAATCTTAATGGCGAATCCACATAATGATAATCTTGCTTCTGGATCTAGTAATTCTTTTAGTTCTTGTGTGAGAACAGAAGATCAATCTTCAAGTCCTTACTATCTTCATCCTAATGAAAACCCATATTTAATCTTGGTTTCTCTTCCTCTGAGTAGATCTAATTATTACTCTTAGTATAGATTGATGAAAATGGCGTTGATGTCGAAGAACAAAATGCAATTTGTTGATGATTCTATTCCTATACCTATTTCTACAGATCCAATTTATGGAACTTGGCAAAGATGTAACACTATGGTGTTGTCATAGATTTTGAAGGTTGTATCACCATCAATTGCTCACAGCATCATCTGGTTTGACAATGCATCTGACGTATGGAAAGATCTCAATGATCATTTTTCTGAATGAGATTCATTCAGAATTTATGATATTCAACAAGAAATTTTCTCATACCAATAAGGTGAACTCTCTATAACAAACTATTTTACACATTTAAAGGTATTATGAGATGAATTGATGAATCTGAGACCCACTCCTGTATGCTCATGTGAACCTTCTTGCAAGTGTGGTATTGTAGAAACCATAAAGAAATACTATGAATCTTATTATGTCATTAGGTTTCTTAAAGGGTTGAATGATAATTTCTCTACTGTGAAATCTTATATCATGTTAATGGAACCATTACCTTCAATTAACAAAGTGCTCTCTTTGGTTGTTCAACATGAAAGATAAATCATCCATAAATCCCTACATGAGTCACCTGCTTTTGCCAACAAAACATTCACCAAAAATTCTTCACCTCATAACCAATTTCAACCTAATAATGTCAATTCCTATCAAAATAGAAGATTTCCTAACCCTAATTTCAAAAGACCTCTTTGTACTTTCTATGGTCTTCTTGGTCACACTATTGACAAGTGTTACAAGAAACATGGCTATCCAACTGGTTTTAATCCTGGTTTTAGAACGAGAATGATGAGGCCTCCTATTTCTAACATCAATCAAGTAGAGAGTTGTGGTATTGAGTATGATTCTGAGATTAATGGCTTTTATGATCATTCTGTGAGCAATCAAGTTTCTAACAACAATCAAGCTTCTGGTATTGAAAGTTTCAACAACACTTGCAATCATCATTCTTCTGATATAAATACCATACAACCACCTCTTTTACTAACTCCAGTTAATGGTAATTTTCCATTCACACAAGAACAATGCCAGCAGCTTCTAGCACTATTGAAGCCTGCACCACCTCCTATGACAATGGCCCATTCTAATGCTTTTACTTCAACTCAGCCTGTCACACCCTAACACCACCGGTGCGACGGTCCTAGGGTAAGGGTAGGCATAAGGCCACCATAAACCTGTAGAACCCTAAACTAAACCTGTCTCAATCATAACAACATACATTCTATCCAAAACAAATCATTAAATCTCATAAATTATCATTTATAACATAACATCTCTACTTATTCCTTACCGATCAAAAGATGAATCTAACATCAATATGAAACAAGTGAGAGTCTATAAATAACATTCATGGATACAAAATCAACATCCCATATCTAACTATGGAGCTCTAAGAGAATGTTCCTCAACAAACATGATTATATATATACATATATCAAATTAACATCCAAAATAATTACATCAAAGCTTCTTGAGAAGAATAAGTCAAGAAGCTCTATCCTTTGGATTAGCACTCTTTCAAGCTACACTAGCACCTGAAACCACAGAAGAGGGATGAGCCTTCAACTCAATAAGATATGAACAACATAAATCAAGAATCTGAATATCAAATCATGAACATGAATATATATATACAAATATATTTATATATATATATATAGGTCTTTAAGAATCTCAAGCTTTTACTTGAAAGGAACATGAGTGCTTATAATAATTAACACTATTAAATCATATCACAATCGAATCATGTTTCTCATTTAGAATATAAAATGCCCACAAAGGATGGCATTATCAAATCTCATATGATAGAACTGATCTCATATCATAATATACGTATCAGTAGCCTTGCTACCTTAATGTGGCACTTATGCTTGCGCGGGCATACGCCTAGAGCTCATGGCCCTCTCTAGGTGGAACACTGATAAAAATCCTATCAGCTGGGCTCCCATTGTGCACATTGGACTAATGAATTTACTCTCATTGGGAAAAGCGTTCTATGCATATGTGTCTTAGATTCATAAAGAAAATACTGCATTCTCAACAATTATGTGTTTGGTCAAAATACCAATTTAGTATTTATAACAAAGGCTTAATCATGATCTTGGTCCAAGACACGACCAAGTCATTATCATATATATATATATATATATAACGAATACATAATGCATGTCATAATATTACAGTGGCAATATTGTGAACATATATATATATATATATATATATATATATATATATATAAATATTTATCAATCATCTCGTAAGAAGTAAACACATTTATGATATTCATACTTACCTCTAAACAAGTTTATCCTTGTATTTCCCTTAATAGCTTGCTCAATCAATAATCTCCTCTAATTTCTTGAGTTCTCTTCTCCTATGAAAGTTTCCCCAAATTCTCAAAATTAGGGTTTTCCTTAATCAATAATACATAATATAATTCCTTGTAATTTAACCCTCTTATAGTCTCTAT
>CANXYC012194151.1:0-11615 GCA_948193065.1 Aleurites moluccanus | reverse complement strand
TTTCAGGGTTGAGATGGATTCGTTAGGTTGATTGTTGGATTTTGACATTTGAATTAATTAGAGAAGATTACTTAAGATTAATCTATTAATTTTGGGCTTTTAAAATAGTGAGATTAACTGGCCATTGATTTTGCTAATTAATGATTTTATGTGAAGTAGCGAGAGTGGAAGCATAAAATTGATTCGTGAAATTAATAGACCTAGAGAACGTGTTGCTTAGAGACACTCCTTTGTGATCCTTGTAAGGGTTGTCCAAAGAACTTAATGAGTTTATATTAATATCTTAAGATCACGAGAGTAGACTTAAGTTTAGCATAAATATTTGTAATTTCCCTTGAGAGAGGGTTTAACATAATTTTGGAAAACCTGGTCATTAATCCTAAATAATTGAATCTAATTAAGGAGAACGTTAGGATTGGATAATTGCCTATTGATGAAATCTTAACCCTGGTTTTTATAAATCATATTTTCTCTTTCAAATTTATTCTCTTACTTTTATTTTAACTTGTTTACAAAAATTCACTCAACTTTATTATTTTTTCAAATAATAACAATAATTAGGAGTGATTCGTTGATATTCCCTTCCTCGTGGGAACGATACTTACTCATCATTATTACTTGCCACGCGACCTGTATACTTGCAGTATCACAAAGTCGCAACATTATTCCTATGGATTAAGGCTTTTCTTGCAGCAGTTTATTTAATTAACAGGTTGCCATCTTTAGTTTTACACAAGCAATCCCCATACATCAAGCTATATCATAAGGAACCATATTATAAAAGCTTGCGAGTGTTTGGATGCTTATGCTTCCCTTCTCTAAGACATCAAGGAGGAAATAAATTTGTTAAAAAGACTTATCCATGTGTTCATTGGTTATAGTCCAATTCACAAGGGTTATCGGTGCTATGAGCCTCGAACAAAGAGAGTTTACATATCAAGGCATATAGTCTTTGATGAAGGTAAATTTTTGTACAAACTATCTCCACATGAATCAACTACTACACCTCTGGAACTTGTTGAATTCCCAACTCTTGATGAATGGTTTAATATTACACCTGACGTTAATCTTACAAAGGTAAAATCAACAACACAATCAGTAATACAACATTCTATTGTGAATAATAACATTTGTGTTGTGATGAAGACAATGGTGAATCTCTTAACAATCATGACAATCCAGCTCCTGACTTTGATGATGGAGTATTTTCTAATATTGAAGCAGCTCCAACAGATGATCCATTAGTTACAACAGATCCGGTTGATATGCAAGCAATCACATTGGATGATGACATTCCTGGTCATATTATTGATTCCAATATCAGCAATACTTGTGTTCATCCTCAACGTGATAGGCAACCTCCAAAAATTTGCAAGATATGATGTTGTTTATCACAAGTTATATTACCTGTTGAACCATGGAGTGATCCTCTTGCACTCAAGGATTCTCGATGGGTAGCTGCCATGGAAGAGGAATTAAAGACTCTCCATTCAAACCAAACCTGATCACTAGTTCCCCGACCATAAAATGTGAATGTTGTTGGGTCAAAATGGATTTATCACATCAAGCAATGTGATGATGGCTCTATTGAAAGATTCAAAGCTCGCCTTGTTGCTCGTGGTTTTACCCAAGTTTTTGGTGTCAATTGTGATGAAACTTACAGCCCAGTTATTCGCCACATTACAATTTGACTTGTCATAGCTCTTTCCATTTCATTGAACTGGCGCAGCTTGATGTGAAGAATGCATTTCTGTATGAAAATCTCAAATATGGAGCAATCTCCTGGTTTTGTAGATGCACACAAACCCGATTATGTACGTCTTCTTCATAAGTCTTTCTATGGCCTAAAGTAATCGGTTATCTCGGTTTCTTCTTCACCTTGGTTTCTATTGTAGCAAGGCAGATTCTTCTATGTTTGTTTACCGTTAAAATTCAGTCATCGTACTACTTCTTATCTATGTTGATGACATATTGGTAACTAGAAATAATAATTTGTTCATATGTAATCTAATTCATCAACTGAGCTCAGAGTTTGCTATAAAGGATCTCGAATCTCTAAGTTTCTTTTTAGATGTTGAAGTTAAACACTTCACTGGAGGAGTCATTCTCACTCAAGGCAAGTACCATAAGGATCTATTTAATTGCACTAGTATGGCACATTGTGCTCCTAATGCTACTCCTATGGCTCTCAAAGATAAGTCTCATGCCTCAAATGAACAACTTGTGGATGCAACATATTAGAGAAGTATTGTTGGCGCCCTTCAATACCTCACGTTCACTGGGCCAAACATTCAACATTTAGTAAACAGAGTTTGTCAATTTTTCAACAATCCCACAGAACTACTCCTCGAGGCAGTCAAGCGAATTCTTTGTTATCTTAACCTTATATGCATTTTCAAATGCTGATTGGGCAAGATCCCTTGATAAGACAAAGAATGAGTTGTTTTTGTGTCTTCTTAGGTGCTAATTGTATCTCATGGTGCTCTAAAAAAAAACATATTATTGCTCGATCAAGTTCCAAAGCAGAATACATGTACATGGCCTCAACAACCGCTGAATTAACTAGGCTCACATTCTTATTACGTGACATTGGCATTTCTTTACTTCATCCCCCTCAATTATTTTGTGACAATCTTAATGCTCACCATAAGTTTGTTAATCCTCTTTTTCATGCTAAAATAAAGCATATTGAAATAGACTACCATTTCGTCCGAGAAAAGGTAGCCATGGGTAATCTCATCACACGGTTTGTGCCATCTTCACATCAGATAGCAGATATCCTAACCAAGTCTTTACCAAGAGCATCATTTATTTTCCTTCGCAAGAAGATAGGACTCCATTTACACTTTGTATCCACCTTGAGGGGGCTGATAAGGAAGCAAAACTAATCAATAAAACAAACAAGGAAACAATCTCTTGCAAGGAAAATATCTCTGCTGGAAATAAAGAGGATATCTCTGCTAAAAATCAAGAGAATAATTAATGGAGACCAACAAGAGTTAGTATTTTTCCATATTTATATTTTGAATTTTTAGTATTTTTTATTTTTCTTATTTAATTTTTGTAGGAAGCTTGTTTTTAGATGCTATTTAAGGTATTATATTAGTTTTGATTTGTTTCCTATTTAAGTTAGTTTTGATTCTTTTCCTTATTTATGTAAATTTAGTGATTTATTTCTTTTTCGGAATAAATTACCATATTTAGACTCCTAGGGTTTTCTGAAAGTTATTTCGTATATATAGTCATGTAAACCTTAGGGTAGAGGCTACTTTTGATTTGAATTAAAATAATCCTTTTGTATAAAAGTTGTTTCTTCCAATTTTCAATATTCTTTTGAATCAACGAACTTCGATGCTTATTAGTCTGGTATTCATTTAGAATCAACAGATTTTTAGAAAACTTCCGCTACGTTAGTTGGTATCAGAGCTTGCATTCGTTCCTTGAAAATAATGCCATCAATGAGAGAATGTCAAACTCTACTTGTAGAGGAGGTTTATTACCGTGATGCTATAACTCAAATGGTTCAACACATCATGAACCATATGGAGGAATGTATAACACAAGTGATGAATCAGTTAATCCAATGAGTGAATGAGCTTTTTGAGAGATCATATATTTAATTTTCATGCCTCAGAAATAATGTCAATTGTCAATTGAAATTTACCTGCAGTATTTGATGATTATTCTGATGAAGAAATATCATTATCTACTATAATAGTTTCATCATCTATTGATAATCATAATAATATCTGAGAATTACAACAGATCATAACACTAATTTACAAGAATGAAAAATATTATTATGAATATCCATTCTCCATTAATCTTTCTATTGCATCTGATTCTCAATTCACCATAAAAATTTTAATTGAAAGTTATTAGACAGATTGGATGAGAATTATAAAAAAAAATTGAAAAGTTTCATATTTTTTGTGAATATTTTACGGCCAGGTGTATTCAATATAGAATTCTTTTGTTTAAGGATTATTTTGATAATAATGTTGCTGCAAATTCAAGAATGAATTTTATCTATCCTAGAGAGAATGATGGAGATCAACAAAAGTTAGTGATTTTCCATATTTGTATTTTGTATTTTTAGTATTTTTATTTTTCTTATTTAATTTTGGTGGGAAGATTGTTTTTAGATGGTATTTAAGGTATTATATTAGTTTTGATCTATTTCCTATTTAAGTTAGTTTTGATTCTTTTCCTTATTTATATAAATTTGATTATTTGTTTCATTTTTGGAATAAATATCATATTAGACTTTTAAAATTTTCTGAAAGTTATTTCGTATATATAGTCATATAAATCTTAGAGTAGATGTAGCTTTTAATTTGAATTAAAATAATCTTTTTGTAGTATGAAAGTTATTTCTTACAATTTTCGGCATTTTTTTAAATCAACGAACTTTGATACCTATTAATCTGGTATTTATTTAAAATCAACAGGCTTTTAAAAAACTTCCGCTACGACAATAATTCTCACCAACCCATGCATATAATTATGAAGCTAATTATGGAGTTAATGTAATATACAGCCTGTACACTTGCTATTTCGTACCTATGCTTTTCTGTATAAATATTTGCCTTGTATTTTAGTTTCATTCAAGAATCAAATATACAAAAATATCATATTGTTCTTCAATATATATATATATATATAAAACACATGAAATTTTTTTTTATATTTATATTATTTGTTGAACCTTGAGATTCTAATCCAATGATTTTGATGATAATGAATAATTTGTAGTGCTACTAATTATCTTTTAAATGTTTCTGTGAGATTATAGGTTTTTAAGTTATAGAAATTCTTTAATTCAAGTATTTCAAGATTTAAAGAAATTTATAAAAGTTCAGAATTTAATATTGAAGTTTGAAGCTGAGAAAAATCACGAAGTTGACGTCTCTAAGTTTTAACTCTTCATATATGTAATTTTTAATCTTTGTATTATTGTAAGTTTAATCATTTGTAATTTGCAATTCTTAACTAGATCACCTTAGTTTAGACCTTAGAAATCATTTTTGTTGTCATTCTAAGTCTTTTAGTACTTTAGAGACCATCCAAATCAAATTTTTTGGAAAAAATTATTTTTAAGTGAAATTTCAAAGTGTTTCTTGAAAGTCGCTTTTGCCTTATGAAAATGACATTTGCTTGCCGTAAGTAGCCCAAAGTTTGAGTTTTCTAACGCTAAAGTTTTTCAATGATTTTCTGGATTTTAAGTTTTATGCTATCGCAAGTTATTTTTGGCTGCCGAAAATATAAGGTTTTGCTACTGCCCATTTTTTTTCACTTTTCGGCTTTCAAAAGTGAGTTTTAGTTACCCAAAGTTGAGCTAAAAAACAGCAAATAACTACTATTCTTTGTTGTTAACGACCATAAATGAATTAAATGTATATAAATAGTCATTTGATTATGAAAGACTGTAATTATGAGTTTTGGGCAATAATTAAGAGGTAAGAACAATTTTAATTGAGTTATTAAGTGTAAAATTTTTATCTCACCTCTCTCTAAATTCAAACTTGAGTTTTGATTTGCAAATTACTTTGTGATTAGAAAGTGTTTTGAGTTGTAAATCATAGTTTGGAGTTTGTAAATGTCGTAATTGAGCAAGAAATTGCTTGTAAGCAATTGAGCTTGTATATCTATCTCAAGGGGAAATATTTGTAAAGAAGGGATGGGATGAAACCTTTTGGTTTTATGAGTTTGATTTTGTAAAATCATCTTGTACATAAAATTAAGTTGAGGGAACTTTGGGTTGTAAAGGTTTAATTAGCACCATGGAAGAAACTAGTGGATGTCGATTCATACACAAAATTAGAGTTGAGTTGTGATCTTGAACCCACAAAAGGATGGTTGTAACTATAAGAATATTATAGATAATGGATAAATTCGAATGAAAGTTTGAAGAATGGATGTAAGTAAGAATTTGGCCGAACCATTATAAATCTTTGTGGTTGCCTCTTTCTCCCTCTCATTTATTTAATTGATCATATATGTTTGTTTAATATTAATGTTAGCATATTTTGTTGTTTAATTATTTGCATGCTTGTGAGTTAACTTTGATTGAGTGTATTTTTTATTTTGCTTATATATGTAACCTTTGATATATGAGTAGGAATGGCAAAATGCCCCAACTCAGTGGAGATCAGTTTCGCCTCGCCCCTAGGAGTGGAATCAGAAAGTTTTTTTAGGAGGCCAAAGTTAAACTATTATAAAATTTTAGTGCCATAAATTATATATAATTTTTTAGTATGGCCAATTAAAAAATTTATATATAATTTTAGTGCTATTAAAAGGTGCTAAAGTTAACTAGTATAAAATTTTAGTATTATAAATTATATATAATTTTTTTGGGGTACCAATTAAAAATTTACATATAATTTTAGTATTATTAATTATATATAAATTTTTTGGGGACCAATTAAAAAATTTATATGTATATATACATATATTTAAGAATTTTAGAGGACCAATTAAAAAATTTACATATATATATATAAATATATTTAAGAATTTTAGGAGAGCCAAGATTATCCCTAGCCTCCCTCTAGTTCCGCCAGTGCCCGCTCTAATTAAAGCGGGAAATCCCCATTTTGATTGGGGAACGAGGCGAAAATGGGAAAAATTCAAAAAAATTTAGTGGAGATGAAAATTATATGTCTCGAGCCATATTCCGCTCTACTTTTATTAAATTTAGGAAATAATTATTTTTATAGTATGATCAAACTTGTAAAAAAATATAATTATTAATTATTAACTTTAAAAATATAGATATTAAATATTTTGTTAAGTAATTAAGTTATAAAGTATTATTTATAAAAAAAAATTAATAATAATAATAATTTATAAAAAATATATATAAGATTTAAATTATTATTATTATATATTTAATCATTTTAATGACTAATTATCAATCTTATAAACATTATTTTTTAAATTATTTTAGCAAAATTTATTATAATTTATATGTTATGATGAGTATTTATTTTTTATTTAAACTTTAATATGTCGACCAATAAATATCAATTTATATATTATAATTTTACAATAAAAATTTCTAATAAATTCATATGAAAAATTAAAATTTCTAATTATACTCACTCATATATATGTAAGGTCTATCTTTAATATGTATTTATATGTACATGATACATTATTTCTTGATATATCCACACGCCCAACAATTTCCCCCCCAAAACTTTTGCCTAAACTTACAACTTTTCAGCTACCTAAACTAGTCTAGTGGTAAACCTTGAATGTTAGCCTTAGAAGAAAATTAGTTGCGCAATATTTTTTTTGATTAATAATTATTTAGTTTTCTAGATGTATTAAAATTAACGAAATGATTTCTATATTTTGAGAAATTCAATATTTAGTACCTATCTTTTGATTCTGTCATATAAATTAGTCATTCCATTCGTTTTTACCGTTAAATACCTATAAAATGATCAAAATGTCTTTCACTTGCAGGGATCACTTTGTTAATTTCGATAAACTTCAGGGACTAAATAGTAATTAATATTTAAACTTTCGATTATTTAATAGGAATTTTTTAAATCTGATTTTTTATAATTTTTTTTTTTTATATTTATGAGTTTATATATAGAGAGAGTGGGAAATATAAATTATAAGTTTTATTTTAGGATAATACCTCTAATCTAAAATAAAATAAAAGAATGATATTTTAGATATTAAAAGTTATTTTATTTTTATTTTTTAAAATTTTTTTAACAAAATTTATAAAAAATAGATGGAAAAACTAATTTGTATGATGGAATCAAAATACAAGAACTAAATAGTGAGTTTCTCAAAATATAAGAATCACTTCATTAATTTTAATAAATCTCATAAATTAAATAGTAATTAACCCTATTTTTTAGGGCCATTACATTATTAAATTGCTCTTATAGGAGATCATGATTTTAGTGATTAATGTTAGACTAGAGAAAAAAAAAATTTATAAGATATCACAATTATTTTTAGTGGATTATATATATAGTGAGGAGAAAAAAAATTGAATTTAAGATCTCTCCCACAAAATAAAGTCCCTATCATTAAGCTAGGATCTTAGTAAATATTTATGATTCCATATTTAATTTCTCTAGGGAATGCTAGCAATTTCCTATTATCAAAATTGGAGGCTCTTATTCCACTCAATAATAGTGAAACTTTTATAATTTCTATTTGAAAATTCAAATTTTATATTAAATTGAAATTTGTTTTGTCAGATCTCATATTTAAAAATGTATAACTAATTAATTCAATACTTCTATATTTTTTTTTTAAAAAAAGTCATTTTCAAATAAATGAAAACATACAAAAATATAAGGGTTTTACAAAAATTAAGTTGAGGGAACTTTGGGTTGTAAAGGTTTAATTAGCAACATGGAAGAAGCTAATGGATGTAGATTCATGCACAAAATTAGAGTTGAGTTGTGATTTTTAACCCATGAAAGAATGGTTGTAATTATAAGAATATTGTAGATAATAGATAAATTCCAATGAAAATTTGAGGAATAGATGTAAGAAAAGATTTGGCCGAATCACTATAAATTTTTGTGGTTGCCTCTATTTCTCTCATTTATTTAATTAATCATATATATTTGTTTAATATTAATGTTAGCATATTTTGTTGTATATTTTGTTGTTTAATTATTTTCAAGCTTGTGAGTTAACTTTGATTGAGTATATCTTTGATTTTGCTTATATTAATCTTTGATACACGAGTAAGAATGGCAAAATATCCAAACTTAGTGGGAATTCGTCCCACCCGCCCCAGGGGCAAAACCAAAAAAATTTATCAAGGGCTCAAAGTTAGACTAGTAGAAAATTTTAATATTATAAATTATATATAATTTTTTTAGAGGGGTCAATTAAAAATTTATATGTAATTTTAGTGCTATTAGAGAGGACAAAAATTAACTAGTAAAAAATTTTAATACTATAAATTATATATTATTTTTGGAGTCAATTAAAAATTTATATATAATTTTAATATTATTAATTATATATAATTTTTTTTGAGATGGCCAATTAAAAAATTTACATGTATATATACATATATTTTAAGAATTTTAGGGGGCCAAGGCTACCTTTAGCCTCCCTCTAGTCCCGATCAAAGCGGGGAATCTCCATTTTAACTGGTAAATGAGACGAGGATGAGAAAAACTTAAAATATTTTAGTGGAGATGGAAATTATATGTCTTGTCCTATAACCCGCTCTGCTTATATTAAATTTAGGAAATAATTATTTTTATAGTATGATTAAAGTTGTAAAAAAAAATATAATTATTAATTTTAAAATAGTTATTAAATATTTTGTTAAGTAATTAAGTTATAAAGAATTATTCATAGAAGAAATTTAATAATAACAATAATTTATAAAAATTATATATAAGGTTTAAATTATTATTATTATACATTTAATCGTTTTAATGGCTAATTACAAATCTTATAAATATTATTTTTTAAATAATTTTAGTAAAATTTATTATAATTTCTATGTTATGATTAATATTTATTTTTTATTTAAATTTTAATATGTCGATCAATAAATATCGATTTATATATTATAATTTTACAATAAAAATTTCTAATAAGTTTATATGAAAAATCAAAATTTTCAATTATAATCGAAAACTTCAATAAATTTATAAGAAAATTATATTTTATTTAATTGAATATTTTATTGAGAATTTTTTAATTTATTTACTTTTTTATGTTAAATATAACTTAAAAGAAAAATAAATAAATAAAATATATAATGTGTAACATTAATTTTTACATAAAAAATTATATTCTATAACAGCTTTGTGAAAATCTAAATATTTATGAGAATGAGAATGAAATATCAAAATTTTAATCTATTAAAAAATAAAATAAAATTTTAATATATATAAACAAAGATGAAAATAATAAAACTTGTCTCAATGTCATCCCTATACATAAGCATATTTGATTGGGATTATAGCATTGTTATTAATTGTGCGTATCTTTATTGATACTTATGTATATGCTCATCTTTAATTAATAAAAATTGTGCTTTTCACTTAATTCTTTGTGTTTATCTAATTTAAAATTGTATTGAAGCCCATATTTTGATGAATAACTCAATTCACCCCTTTTTAATTGCTGCCAACATTATTAATTTAAATAATTTTCAGAATTAAGAAAAATTCAATACGACTCATTCTATCTCAGGTGGTCAGGCCCAAAGATCTTTTACCTGGAATTAGGCATTTAGGCCCATATCCAAGTCTTTTTTTTTATCAATTCAGCTCAAGCTTAGCCCATGCCAACGGCCCAACCCAAAATAAGAATGTGTTTTGGGAATTCCACCCCATCTAGTTGACTTATTTGGGCTTTGAGGAATAAATTCTTTTATTGAGTGTGTTTGAAAACAGAGTTTAGAAACTCGATTTAAAAAAAAAATTATTATGTTTTTATTTTTTTATTATTATTTGTAAATTTTAAAATAAAATTTTAAATTAATCACTTAAATACTCAAAAAACTGTTTAATATTTTTTAAAATTTAAAATAATATTTTATATCTATTTTAAATACATCCAAACACTCTCATTATAATTTTCAGTTTTTAAGAACATAGAGGACAAATTTCATATTATGAAATGCTAATAAATAGTAGTATTAAAAATTTCACAAGGCATTTCCTTAAAAAAAAAAACAATAATCTTAAGGCATCAACACCTTGCACCTCTTTTCCAAGGTATTGGATTGGGGCTTCCAAATGTGGTAAATATTGAAATGAATGCCCAAAATTTAGTAGGGAGTTGGAAGCCTAATAAATAAATGTATCTTCAAGTTCTCATAAATATGTTACATTTCACATGATAAATTAATTTTGTGTAAGATAAATTTTAATTACTCATTTTAGACATTTATATACCTATAAACATTTTATTAAGTCCGCCATGAATATGCCCAAACAAGAACGTCAATCTTTTAGGGAGTGTTTGGATAAAAACTAACATTTTGTTAAAATAATCAATTTTGTTAAAAACGAGCGTTAATCATAAAACTCTTTCCCCAGCTTTTAAAATTTGCGTTAAATATTAAAAATAATCTAGTTTCCTTTTTTTACTCAAACACTTAAAAAATTACAAAACTCCTTAGCTTTCTCCTAAAACATAACTTATAGCGTTTAACTTGCTATCCAAACACCATTTTAGTAATAATAATAATTGGGTATTTGGGGAATAAATATATCAAAACCTATTTCATTTATGCATAGAGTTCTCATAATAACACACTCTATAGTTCATTAGAGCCATTTGAAGTTGAGCCACTAAATTAAATTATAATAATATGATCATATACATTTCAAATTATATAATTATCGATTATTTATAAATTAATTATTTTTTATTTAAAAATTATAATTATAAATTATTCAAAAAATTTATTAAATCAATAAATATTCCATTGAAAATTTTTCCTACTTTGCCACTTCTAGAGCCCTTGACTCCCCCTTTTTCCTATTTTGGGACCCTTGTTTATAAGATTATACCATATACCCTAATTTTAAGAAGCCATATTATTTTGGCTTCATCAAATACAACAGAATATATATATATATATATATATATAT
>CANXYC012194045.1:0-10766 GCA_948193065.1 Aleurites moluccanus | reverse complement strand
TCATACTAACTATCTGTTTTTACATCTAGGTTGCTAGAATCATGACTATCCACTTGCAATTGCGCTCTCTAATCGATAACAACAAATTAACTGGATCAAACTTCATTGACTGGTATCGGTCCATAAGAATTGTTCTTAAGGTTGAAAAGATAGACTATGTCCTTGAAACTCCTTTTCCTGCCATGCCACCTGATAATGCCCCATAAGATGTTGTGGACTATCACGACCTAGTTTCCTAAGCCGCGACGGTCCTAGGGCACGGGTAATGCCAATGGCGACCGGCACCCGTAGAACCCAATATCAGTCACACCTCAATCCTATCAATACAATATATCAATCATATTCAGTAATTAACCATCACATATTTATTTGTCATATATTCTGAAATATCTGAAACATCAATTATCCCAATAACATATCAATTCATAATATCATCCATATCGGAATACCATCATCTGATACATGTTCATCTTCTAGGTAACCTATACATACCCATGGAGCAGCTAGATAATGAATACTAAAATAATTATCATACAAAATAGAGTATCTGTAAATACATCTGTAAATTTGTGGCGGAATTTCCAAAGAAGTAGAAGTCTGGATTCTGCAGCTCTAATCCTCTCCTCAAAGGGGATAAACAATAAAAGGGTGAGTATAAATGATACTCAGTGAATTCACATGCATCGCAATAAATAATAGATGTCAATCAATAGAGGTATCAATCGATAAAGTAACAATGTACTGAATAAATGATAAGGTACAATAAAGTCAAGTAATCCTCATATAGGTTCGGCTATATATGGAAAGACATATAATGGGATGGATTGTATGAAAAGAAATCATGCAACCTCCAAACAATCAAATGCGTTGGACCATGTGGGTCCTAGTACATACATATTAGGGCAAAATAAGCATAAGGCTGATCAGGCTATATGGCCAGGACTATAACCCCTCCCAGGTAGGGTACAAATATACAATGTGCACAAGGTCGACAGTATTTCCCTACTCCCCTGTCGAATCAGAAGTTCTGCCATACCCGTATCAGGGTCAATAACAAGGGATACCATAAGCAACAATGGCATCCGAATTCAATCAATCAATCAATCAGTTCGGTATCAATCATATCAATATCCAATATCAGTGATGGCCATGCCATGTACAATATCCAATATCAATCAATAATAGGTTTGGTACTTAGAATAATTCATAAGACAAGAGAAATAAGGTTTGGTAATTGAAATGGAAAATATCAATAAGCAAAGTTATATAACAATATGTGGATTTATTTGGTAAGAGAATATGAAGGCAAGTTCAAAGAAACTCAAAGGTAGCACAATTATGCAAGGTTCGACCATTTGGGGGTTTTTCCCAAATGGTGTCCAACAATCAAATTAAGTGATTTAATAAGACAAATGATGCATATAGAACTCACCTATGCCTTCCAATAGCCAAAGCAAAAGCCAATTTCACCAATTGCTCAAAAATCCCCAATTTTGGCTACTTGGAGAATTCAATTTCCACAATCTACAATTTCACATCAAATTGATATCAATTAAGTGTTTACTTACATCCAATTGACTAATTCTATCAACAATTTATGAATCCCATCACTAATTTATCAATTCATATCTTAAAGTTCCATATAAACCCTCAAATTTAGGAATTTCCATAAATTAGTATTAATATATGTAAAATAACACTAAACCCATTTATTCCAACCTAAATAATATATATTTAATCAATAAAATTCAACAAATAAACTCTTACCTCAAATGGTTACAATGGTAGAAATTTGACCTTCACTGCCTTTAAAATATTTCCAGCTCTTTCACAAGCTTAAAACGGAAATGAGATAATCACAGAAGATCTATGTGATTTTCATGAATTTGCTCTAAAAATTTTGATGGAGAAATTGTGAAATCTGATGAAGAAGAAGAAATAGTGCTTCGGGCTATCCTTAGAGAAAAGACCAGCACGAAGAATAGAGAAGAAGAAATAATAAGTTTAAGTGTTTAATGCATCAGTTACTACCCTTTATATAGGCTACTGTCTCAGTAAAACGAAATAATTAAATCTCGCTTCACCAATCCGATCCTCTATTCCAGCTCGCAATTGCCAGTTCATAATTCGCCAGCTCACCAATGCCTCTTCGCATTGCCGGCCCACAAATTCCAGTTTGCCAAACTCAATTCGCATATGCCTCTTCGCCAACCCCAGTTCACATTTCCTCTTCGCATTTTTCCCAGTTCACATTTCCTCTTTGCAATACCGGTTCGCCATTGCCTCTTCGCAATGCCAGCTCTCCATTTCCTCTTTGCATTTTCCAGTTCGCATTCCCTACTTCGCAAGGCTAGCTCGGTATTTCCACCTCGCCTGGCTAGCTCGGCATTGCTACCTCGCCTAGCCAGCTCGCCAATGCCGGCTGGAAACCACTTAATCCAATTTCTGAAATTCGCTATAGATATTCTAACTCCTCAATTCTTTTAACACTTAGAATATATGTACAGCTTTAGAAACTCAATCTATCAATCAATGTTATACCAAGGAATATTTTCCATGCTCATTTACTATCATCATCAGAATAATTTAAAAAAGTAAAATTTATACTTATTGCAAAATCAATTAATTAAGCCAATTCAATTTTAAATTATACTCATACACACACACATGTATATATATATATATATATATATATATATATATATATATATACAAAAATTATATATGAAAAGGGTAGGTGTTACATTCTCCCCCCCTTCAATTAAATTCGTCCTCAAATTTTAAATAAATCATACCTCAAAGCTGAAATAGAGATGGGTATCTGTTCCGCATCTCCTGTTCGCTCTCCCATGTACACTCCTCAATTGACTGGTTCTTCCATAACACTTTTACCATAGGGATCTCTTTGTTTCGAAGCTTTCTAACCTGTCGATCAACAATCTCCATAGGTAGCTCCTCATATGACAATTCCTCACTGAGATCCACATCTTGCATCTCTAAAATGTGCGAGGGATTAGAAATATATCTTCGCAGCATCGATATATGAAAGACCGGATGTACATGGCTCATAATGGGTGGAAGAGCCAATCTATAGGCCACATTGCCAATCCGCTCAAGTATCTCAAACGGGCCTATAAATCTTGGTGATAGCTTGCCTTTCTTCCCAAATCTCATAACTCCCCTCATCGGTGAGATCTTTAGGAAGACATGATCACCAACAGAAAACTGCACATCCTTTCTCTTTGTATCAGCATAACTCTTTTGCCTAATGAAGGCAGTCCTCATCCACTCTCTGATCATAGGGACCTTCTCTATAGTTTCTCTAATCAGTTCGGGTCCCTCTAGCTGTTTTTCTCCCGGCTCTAGCCAACATACTGGTGATTTGCACTTTCTACCATATAGTGCTTCAAATGGAGCCATACAAATCGAAGAGTGATAAATGTTGTTGTATGAGAATTCAATTAATGGCAGATAATAGTCCCAACTACCTTTGAAATCCAAAACACATAACCTGAGCATATTCTCTAAGGTCTGAATCGTCCTCTCGGATTGCCCATTAGTCTGTGGATGGAAGGCAGTACTAAACCATAGCCGGGTACCCATAGCCTCCTAAAATTTTTGCCAAAATCGAGATGTGAACTGTGTACCCCGATCAGATATGATCACCAAAGGAACTCCATGAAGACGCACAATTTTATCAACATACAATTGTGCATACTGAGCTGCTGAATAGTTGGTCTTAACCTCTAAAAAGTGCGCAGACTTCGTCAATCGGTCCACAATAACCCAAATAGAGTCATATCCCCTCGAAGTCCATGGTAGACCAACTATAAAATCCATGGTAACCTTTTCCCATTTCCACTCTGATAGCTCTATCTCCTGAAGTAGCCCTGATGACTTCTGATGCTCAAACTTAACCTGCTGACAAGCTAAGCACTTCGATACAAAATGAGCTATATCTTTCTTCATCCCAGGCCACCAATAAACACCTCTCAGATCATGGTACATCTTTGTAATACCTGATGTACACTATAAGCAAAATAATGTGCCTCTCGCATAATCCTATCCCGCAGCTCATCGCAGTCTGGTACACAAATACGTTTCCCATATCTCAATATCTCATCATTAATAGTGAACTAGGTCATCCGTCCACTCTAAACCTCTCCCTTCAATTTTAGAAAATAAGGATCTCTGTCCTAGGCCACTTTTATCTCATCAATCAACAGTGACCTTGCCCGAAACTGGGCTATCAGCGCCTGGTTCTGATCTTGGGAACCCAAATCTAACTCTACCCCACAATCTGCTAACTGTCTCAGATCTCCAATCAATGGCCTCCTGCCAACTACAATATGAGCAAGACTACCCATCGACTTCCTGCTCAGAGCATCTGCCACTACATTGGCCTTCCCTGGGTGATAGATAATCTCATAATCATAATCCTTTAAAAGCTCAACCCATCTTCGTTGCCTCAGATTCAGATCCTTCTGCTGAAATATATACTGTAGACTTTTATGATCAGTATATATCTCGCATCTAAACCTATATAAGTAGTGTCTCCAAATCTTCAAGGCAAAGATAATTGTTGCCATCTCCAGATCATGAGTAGGATAATTGGCTTCATGCTTCTTTAACTGACGAGAAGCATAAGCAATTACCCTACCTATTTGCATCAAAACACACCCTAGGCCAATACGCGACGCACCACAATATACAGTAAATTTCTCCTCCTCCACTGATAATGCCAAAATTGGAGCACCGGTAAGGCAATACTTCAGAGTCTGGAAACTCCGATCACACTCATCTGTCTAGACATATCGCTCCTGTTTCCTCATCAATCTAGTTAAAGGAGTTGCGATACGAGAGAAATCTTTCACAAACCTCCGATAATATCCAACCATACCCAGAAAGCTACGCACCTTTGAAACACTAGTAGGCTGGGGCCAGTTGGCAACCGCCTCAATCTTCTGAGGGTCCACCATAATACCCTCTTTACATATGACATGCCCCAAAAAGCATACCTCAGACAACCATAACTGACAGTTGGATAATTTAGCATATAGTTGGTGTTCCTGAAGTGTCTGTAATACAATCCTCAAATACTCCCTGTGTTCCTTCTCACTCCTGGAATAAATAAGAATGTCATCAATGAAGATGATGACAAACCTATCCAAATAAGATCTGAACACTCTGTTCATCAAATCCATGAAAGCCGCTGGAGCATTTGTCAATCCGAATGGCAATACCAGAAACTCATAATGGCCATAACGAGTCCTAAAAGCAGTCTTGGGTATATCTCCACTCTTGATCTTTAGCTGATGATACCCAGACCTCAAATCAATCTTCAAAAAATGGCTGGCACCTTACAGCTAATCAAACAAGTCATCAATCCATGGCAACGGATACTTCTTCTATATTGTGACTTTATTCAGCTGCCTATAATCAATACACATCCGCAAGGAGCCATCTTACTTTCTCACAAACAGAACCGGTGCACCCCACGGAGAACTACTAGGTCGAATGAATCCTCTATCCAATAGCTCCTATAACTGAATCTTCAGCTCCTTCAGTTCTGCGGGAGCCATTATGTAAGATGGAATAGATATCAGATTTGTGTCTGCATGCACCTCAATCTCAAACTCAGTCTCCCTATCAGGGGGCATTCCTGGCAACTCCTCAGGAAATATATCAGGGAACTCCCGAACAATCTGTATCTGATCCAAACATACAGAAGACTTATGTACATCTACCACATGTGCCAAATAGGTTGAACAGCCTTTCCCTATCAATCTTCGAGCTTGGATAGCAGATATAATGCTAACCTGAAACTCCCAAATGTCACCCTGAAGCTCAAACTCCTGCTGCCCCTCAGGCTGGAATCTAATCCTCTTTCTATAACCATCTATCACTGCCCGATGCCTAGTCAACCAATCCATACCCAGTATCACATCCAATTCAAGCACAGGCAACTCAATCAAGTCCACACGTAAAATACGGTCATTAATCTCAATAATGCAATCAGGATAGAAATAGTCAACATCCATAGAATCTCCCATAGGAGTAGTAACAGACAATGGAATATCTAATAACTGCCTCTCCTTATTCAATTTGGGTGCAAAATGTAGGGACACAAATGAATGAGTTGCACCCGAATCGAATAAGGCATCTGCAGCCTCGTTCTGAACCAAAATAGTACATGTGACAACATTTTCTGATCTCTGAGCATCCTGAGTGTTGACTGCAAACACTCTACCCTGGCCTATGCCAGCTGGAGCCTGACCACCACCGGGAGCCTGACCTCCCCTACCTCTACCTCTGGCTAATGCTTCTCTGCCCACACTCTGGCTGGTATGATCTGTTGGCTGAGATACTATAACTGATGGCTGCTGATCATCCCTCAAAGGACAAGTGCTCATATAATGGCCCTGCTAGCCACATCGCAAGCCTGCACCTGACCTCCTCTAGCACTCCCCTCTATGTCTCCTACCAAAATAAATGCAAACAGGGATGCTGGGTGCCTGTGTAACCAATCTAGAAGAACTCTGAGAATACACAGGTGATGACTGAACCATGGGTTGACACCTACTCTAAAGCCTCCTCCTCTAATTACCACCCAATGATCTCTGCTCAAATCTAGGTATTGACTCAGCCTGTCTAAAATGGGAGCTGCTCTCCCCCTTTTTACTCTGCAACCCTGAGCCACTCTTCCTCTTTTGTTCCCTTTTAGCTCTCTCTGTCTTATATTTCTCTTCCATTTGTGTAGCTTTATCTATCACTGTAGTTAGAGAAGTAAACTTTGTGGCAAGTAAGGCATTATGTAATGCAGCATTCAATCCCCTTCTGAACTTACTAATCATATTTGCCTTTGTGGGTACTAGGTGAGCAGCATACCTACTCAGCCGAATGAACTCCTCTGAATAATCCTTAACTGAGCGGTCCCTCTATTCCAACTATTCAAACCTCACCAAGTTACGAGTCCTAACACCCCCAGTAATAAACTCATGTATCAAACCCTGGTGAAACTCTGCACAGGTGGGTGGGTGCACTCCTTATAACCTAGTCTCAATATGTCTCGAGAACCATGTCTAGGCTTTTCCCTTTAGTAACAATCCTACTAACTCAACTGATCTGAGCTCTGAACAAGGTAGTCTCCTAACTACCTTCTCAACCTCCTCTAGAAAGTCTACCGGATCTGTACCTCGGTCTCCTAGGAACTCTGGTAGGTTTAGCTTTAAGAAGCTAAACATGGAAACTCCGCCCTCAGGAATCTCCTTCCTATCACCCTATGCAGTTGGCTCCCTCTGAGCCCCTACTGGCTGCACAGGAGCCGGTGCCACAACCTCTGGTACCACAGGTGTCTGAACTACTGTAGGAGCATGAAATGGCTGTGCCTGCTGCCTCTCTCTCCTCATCTCTGCCATCTCCCTCCTAAGGTCCATCAACCCTCTCATCATCTCGACCCTCCAAGGGTCATCTCCTCTATCAAAATCCTCTGAAGTCCGTCAGGATTGAGACGGGCCTTCATATACACTCATCTCCCTCACAAGGGACTCATTGGAGGCAACCTCAGCCTCCTTGGTATCTTTATTCCTGCTATCAGACATACCTGCAATGTGTCGAGAAAAACATAAACGGTCTCAGAATATAGTAAAAACGCAAAATATAGACATATAACAGATGATTACAGCAATAGATGACAAAGGAAGTCCTATGCCCCATGGTATTCTTAATTCCATCCCATTCTGTAACTAGTCACTATCCATTTGTTACCTAGATTCACATTCTGTAAACCTAGTGCTCTGATACCACCTCTGTCACAACCCAGTTTCCCAAGCCACGATAATCCTAGGGCACGGGTAATGCCAATGGCGACCGGCACCCGTAGAACCCAATATCAATCACACCTCAATCCTATCAATACAATATATCAATCATATTTAGTAATTAACCATCACATATTTATCTGTCATACATTCAGAAATATCTGAAACATCAGTTATCCCAATAACATATCAATTCATAATATCATCCATATGGTAGTACCATCATCTGATATATGTTCATCTCCTAGCTAACCTGTATATACCCATGGAGCAGCTAGATAATGAACACCAAAATAATTGCCATACAAAATAGAGTATCTGTAAATACATCTGTAAATCTATGGCAGAATTCCTAGAGAAGTAGAAGTTTGGATTCTGCAGCTCTAATCCTCTCGTGAAAGGGGATAAACAATAAACGGGTGAGTATGGATGATACTTAGTGAATTCATATGCATCGCAATAAATAATAGATGTCAATCAATAAAGGTATCAATCGATAAAGTAACAATGTACCAAATAAATGACAAGGTACAATAAAGTCAAGTAATCCTCATATAGGTTCGGTTATATATGGAAAGACAGATAATGGGATGGATTGTATGAAAAGAAATCATACAACCTCCAAATAATCAAATGCGTTGGACCATGTGGGTCCTAGTACATCCATATCAGGGCAAAATAAGCAAAAGGATGATCAAGCCCTATGGCTAGGACCATAACCCCTCCCAGCTAGGGTACAAATATACAATGTGCATAAGGTCGACAGTATTTCCCCACTCCCCTGTCAACTCGGAAGTTCTGCCATATCTATATCAGGGTCAATAACAAGGGATATCATAAGCAACAATGGCATCCAGATTCAATCAATCAATCAATCAGTTCGGTATCAATCATATCAATATCCAATATCAGTGATGGTCATGCCATGTACAATATCCAATATCAATCAATAATAGGTTTGGTACTTAGAATAATTCATAAGACAAGAGAAATAAGGTTCGGTGATTGAAATGAAAAATATCAATAAGCAAAGTTATATAACAATATGTGGATTTATTTGGTAAGAGAATATAAAGGCAAGTTCAAAGAAACTCAAAGGTAGCATAATTATGCAAGGTTCGGCCATTTGGGGGTTTTTCCCAAATGGTGTCCAACAATCAAATTAAGCGATTTAATAAGACAGATGATGCATATAGAAATCACCTATGCCTTCCAATAGCCAAAGCAAAAGCCAATTTCACCAATTCCTCAAAAATCCCCAATTTTGGCTACTTTGAGAATTCAATTTCCATAATCTACAATTTCATATCAAATTGATTATCAATTAAGTGTTTACTTACATCCAATTGACTAATTCTATCATGAATTTATGAATCCCATCACTAATTTATCAATTCATATCTTAAAGTTCCTTATAAACCCTCAAATTTAGGATTTTCCATAAATTAGTGTTAATCTATGTAAAATAATACTAAACCCATTTATTCCAACCTAAATAATATCTATTTAATCAATAAAATTCAACAAATAAACTCTTACCTCAAATGGTTACAATGGCAGAAATTTGACCTTCACTGCCTCTAAAATATTTCCAGCTCTTTCACAAGCTTAAAACGGAAATGAGATAATCACAGAAGATCTATGTGATTTTCACGAATTTGCTCCAGAAATTTTGATGGAGAAATCGTGAAATCTAATGAAGAAGAAGAAATAGTGCTTCGGGCTATCCTTAGAGAAAAGATGAGCATGGAGAATAAAGAAGAAGAAATAATAAGTTTAAGTGTTTAATGCATCAGTTACTGCCCTTTATATAGGCTACTGTCTTAGTAAAATGAAATAATTAAATCCCACTTCGCCAATCCGATCCTCTATTCCAGCTCGTAATTTCCATTTCGCAATTCGCCAGCTCGCCAATGCCTCTTCTCATTGCCGGCCCGCAAATGCCAGTTCGCCAAACTCAGCTCGCCAATGCCTCTTCGCATTACTGGCTCGCTATTCCACTTCGCACATTCCAGCTCTCCTTTCCACTTCGCACATGCCGACTCGCATATGCCTCTTCGCCAAGCCCAGTTCGCATTTTTCCCAGTTCGCAATGCCAGTTCGCCATTGTCTCTTCGCAATGCCGGCTCTCCATTTCCAGTTCGCATTTCCTACTTTGCAAGGCCAGCTCGGCATTTCCACCTCACTTGGCCAGCTCAGCATTGCTACCTCGCCTGGCCAGCTCGCCAATGCCGGCTGGAAACCACTTAACCCAATTTCCGAAATTCGCTATAAATATTCTAACTCCTCAATTCTTCTAACACTTAGAATATATTTACAAGTTTAGATACTCAATCTATCAATCAATGTTATACCAAGGAATATTTTCCATGCTTATTTACTATCATCATCAGAATAATTTAAAAAAGTAAAATTTATACTTATTGCAAAATCAATTAATTAAGCCAATTCAATTTTAAATTATACTCATACACACACACATGTATATATATATACAAAAATTATATATGAAAAGGGTAGGTGTTACATGGACGCATATAGAAAGCATCATGATGATGATAGCTTAGCTAGTTGCATTATGTTAGCTTGAATGACCACAGAGCTACAGAAGCAACATGAGGGCATGGATGCTGGAACAATAATCTTCCATCTTAAAGAACTGTTTGGTGAACAGGCTAGAGTTGAGCGATATGAGATATCCAAGCAACTCTTTAGAGCTAAGATGATTGAGGGTTCATCTGCAGCTACTCACACGCTTAAGATGAATGGGCTAATAGAGAGGTTAGGTAGCTTGGGATTCGTGATGGATCATAAGTTAAGTATAGACTTGATTCTACAGAGTTTGCCAGATAGCTTCTCACAGTTTGTGTTGAACTATCAGATGAACAAAATTGATACCACCATTCCTGAGCTTATTAACATGCTCAAGACTGCTGAGCCTTCTTT